>OX246738.1:38848327-39083327 GCA_945910005.1 Isoperla grammatica
GGGGGAGTTGCGGCACATGACGGCCGCAGTGATTGAACGATTATTGGCAGAGGGAGCTGAGGCCTCTTCAGTACATCATGCGCCTGATAGGATATTGATTTCAGGGCTTAGAATGCTCTAGCCGACGCCCAGGAAATTGATACATAAGTAAATGCGGGCAATGCATATTGCATTTCTTTGGCCCCTAGCCGAAAAAGATACTCTATATTTATGGGGTATACCCCGTGCCGGTTAATGTAAGTTGTAAAAGGTCTGATAGCTGCACCCACTGTTCGCAGCACGAAAACGGTTGCGTGCGATGCGGGCAAATACAAGTTCGCTTTCTGCTACGTAAGGTGGATTTCGTTTAATAATACACCATCGCTTTCGTCACGGGAATGGTTCTCTCCATATCCTCTCGAACGTACGTCTCCAAGTTGTACAATAGGGAAATGTCAGTTTCAGCTCGGGCTGGTAGGCAGGCAGGCCCCTCACAGGCAGAGCTAAGCTTTCAAGTGATTGAGTCTGTTTGCCTGAGCCTCTCCCCACCCCATTCAACTCCCACCTCCGTGTCACTACTTCAATAGGCTCAACGTATTGATCCATTACAACACCAACAAATCTTGTGCGGACGGTGCTCTAGCTGTGTCACTGAGGGTCATACCGCAGCGTCCCACTAGTGTTGATTTCATTAGCTTCGCTCGCAATTACTCCACCTGCCCCCGGGGGCTGACGACAACGAAACTGGCAAACCTTTCGTCGACGCAGCAAAAATGTTCGTATTGAAATTCTCTTCGGTATCGATCCCTCTAAATAGGGAGCTCCGATTCTGAATGTTCGACTAAATGGCTTCCAGAAGGAGAACTTCCCTGCTGCATTCCTGGTTCACTGAGCTTCCTGGAGTGAACGTTAATCTAACTTGTGGAAGGATATGAATACCCCTAGCTGAAGAAGCCTCCGCTGAAAACCTACTTTATGTTCCAAAGGGCAAAAGTTGAACGGAAACTAAGGGCAAAAGGCACAAATCCTCTCGTAACTCTGGCCGATCGGAGAGAAAAGTGCACGGATGTGTGAAACATGGAGGGTCAGATGAAAGACGGTAACTAACGCTGGTCCATTCCTCATCCACTGAGCTACTGACGCGCACTGAATCTTGCAACATTATCCACAGCGAGGCGAACAAAACCCCGGGAGGAATGAGGAAAACAAAAAGATGTCCGTCTTGAGATTCGGGGGTGTCACGTGGGCCGCCTCGATGAATGGCGCCCGAGGCCAGGGGGGCGACGCATTGAACACCGTTTCATTTCAGCTGGTTAGCGACGAGAATGTCGTGTTGGTGAACTTACATTGAACCGGGTTCAACGTAGTGAACTTTGCGTCAAGTTACTTGATTTGATTTCGTGGTAGACCAGACATCAGCAGATAAGCAAAGGAACTAAGACAACGCGTAAACAACATTTCGTAAAACTCTTGCTTTGTCGGTTTGAAGTGTTACCAAAATATAATCAACTATCATAATATGATAGTAATCATAATATAAATGTTAGTATCAATTTAATAATCAACATAATATAATGTTGATTATTAAATTGATACCAAAATTTATATTAAGTGCCTAAATATCTGCCAATAATCACCTTAATTAAGTTTTCAATATCATGCCAAGTATATTATGTAATGAACTTCTGCCGTCTGCATAACGGATTAAAACAAAGTGCAATTGTATAAGTGCAATTTAATGCAATTTCATGTTTTGAGAAAAAGTATTGGGTGAGTTCGTCGCAGTTTGCAAACCGACGTATGTGAACATTGAATGAGTATTCGGGAAGTGAGCAGTACGGTATCCAGATAGGATAATCACGTATTCCAAGGGGTGAGTATAGCTACAACCTTAGCGGGATGATTCATAATGTTGTGGAAGATAAAATATATTTCCGATGATATCAACTAACATATAAATAACTAGGAAACACTTTCGCGAGACGTAAATAAAAGAGTGCCATACAAGCAGAATGGAAACGCTCGCCGAGCCCGCATAATTAAGACATAATTATATTAGAACTGTCTATTGTTCACTTTGCTTCCTGAAATTTAAACATTTTCGTGTGGTGAATCAAAAACACAAGCATACCTATGCTAATCAAAGGAAAAAGAAGAACATTGCGCTTTATTGAAATGTTATAACACTCGGAAACTATCACGGGAGTATAGTTTCCAAGCTAATTAAATAGTTCCAGTAAAAAAAAATAAAAATATTTTGATATATTTATGCTGTGCACAACTTTTGCTCTCTCAATTTATGCAGTGTTGAATTTTTACAAAATTTTAAGGCAAGAATTTAATGCTTTACACACCAAAATGGAAGACGTTTATTGCAGTTTTTATTAAAGCTCGTCTTAGAACATAATCCCACATGTATTTAAGTTTCTGGCGCAGGCATTAAAAAAGATTGAAAACGTCCAATTTACGACTTCCTTCCTAAGCCAACCAGGTGAAGCACGATTTCCACGCAACACTCATGAATGCTTTTCCCATTAATTTTTTAACGCATTTCTCCCAGTAGCCTTTGTGCTGGTTCAAGTATTTAAAAACGTTTAGAAATAAACTGAAACATTTAAGTCTGAGTTTTATAAAGCGTAGAAAAATTGCAATTTTTTTTAACCCCTTTGATGATGGATTTCTTACACCAGCCTTTATTTATTTCTTGTTTTCTTTCTTTTCAATCACTTCACACAACGCTGCCCCTTCACAGATCGTATCATTCTAAAGATTTACAACACTAAACATCTAAAATGACAAACGATTATTTGATGTATTCTTAATTTTATCAACTGAATTGCCGGTCATTTTTCATCGGCCGGGCGTCAGAGTTGTAAAGCGCGGCTGGGCTCATTTCGTATGCCTCCTACACAATACACAATACGCAGGCATCCTGGATCCACCAGCCAAACGCCACAACTACACTAAACAAATGGCCACTTTGTATTCGAAACCAAGTCTTCTACGTTTTCTCGAGCAATTCCATGTTTCACTTAATGCTAATGTTAGGGTGGCTGAGAATTCAGTGCGATAAAAAACAAGGGAAAACGATGATAAGTAGGTAATAACAAAAACAAAAAATCCAAATGGGCTGAATTTTTTTTAGCGTTCGGAGTTAAAACGTTGTCAAACATTGCTGTATTTCGTTGGGTTTGGTATGTATATCTTTTAAATTGCAAATAAAGGAAGAAAAAGTGTTAGTTCTGTAATCTCAATAAACGCATAGGATAGGGGCGAGACACCAGTCCTTGAGACATTGCTTAGAGCATCTATTCGGCAAGTATTTCAAGAATGGAGAAATGTTATTCGCTTCATTTTATACGCGCAACCAGGGGAAGGGGAACGGGATGGTAAGTCGATGCAATAATTCTACAAAGCTTTCCCCTATCTGCTCCGAGAAGTATTTGAAATAACTCATTTTTATTATAAACGATCAAATTCCCCGTTGAAATTTTTCCATTTAATGAATGTTTCTCTGAATACCCAGTAAAAGTAAATAGAAGCAAATGAATCGTGGCAGTATTGACATTCATGTCCGTGTGTATAAACAAGGTCCGTCGATCCCCTGGCCTGGAGGTTCGGTTAACCTTAGTTCTTCTCATGGGCACGAAAATTGCCATCCTCGTGCCCACTACAAAAACTTATTTATTACTTAAATCTACTAGATTATTATGCAAAATTTGATATCAGAATACTTCACACAAAAATGTAGATAGACTACAAGCATAATTAAATTATTTCAATTAGATGTAATGCGGTTTTTAGCCAGAATTGGTTTTGACAGATCAATTCATTTGTTTTTCTGAATGATTCTCCCATTTGAATAACATGTGATTTTTAACGTTGACGAAATGGATGGGACGACCTGACTTGGGAGTTCGACGAGCCTTTGCCAGGAGATTTACGGACATTGTGTATAAATAAACACAATGATAAGCATAACTCGCCTGTAATCAATGCCACCACAAACCCTTGTTGATTACACTGGGTGTACGCAAGTCTTACTAGCAAGTATGCAAATAGCTTCATATACGTGAGTATAAGCATGAAGCGAAATCGTTACTGGGTGCGAGAGTTTCTGCTGAAAGGTTCAATGACTCAATATTTGATAGCGGTATAATATTACATTCTTGGTACAATGTTGAGTGAATGTGATAACTAGTTATGGGGTGCGAGGGCGGGTTTCCAATCCCGAAATTACATAACAATGATGGGAAGTCGTTAAGAGAGAGAACTGGTGAAGACTTCTTTCGTGATGTAATATACAGTTCTTATTGTTCACTTGCGTAAATATTAGGTAAGATTCATACATTTACGCAAAGACTTACTACGTGATTCAATACCTGGCAACGTTGAAATATATATTTGATAACGTTTGTAAATAAGATGCGTAACAATATCGTTATGGAGTTATTTTGAACGATAAATGTGGGAAGGGGAGGGAGGAATGAATATTATAGCTACGGATAGGGTTGGAATCAAACATAGTAAATATGTGCGTGCGTCGATCGTATATGTAAAACAGGAACGCAACACTTTACAATATAGACGCTAGATTGGCGGAAAAAAAGATTAGTCCAGTATATTTAATTTAAGATTACTTGCAACATAATTCAACTGTAACAGTGTAGTATGTGGTTGGCTAAGAACTTAAAGACTGCATGAAAACGTTTTAATAATGTGATAATTACAGTAGTTGTGATTAAGTTACTAGTATCCAACTAAAATCGTATTGTTTACAATATCTGAATCTGTCTTAATGAAGTATTTAGTCAGCAAAACACAAATTTGGTCAATGTTCGGTAGCTTATAGTGAAATGATCCGCATCATCTCAATCGCGCGTTTTTTTATTTTAAACTAAATAATCTTTGAGAGGTGTGGTAGAGAATCCAATCAAACTTTGTGCTTTATCTAAATCAGGTTCCAATTCCCTCGAACTTTACGGAAAAGAGCGAACATGCAGTCGCGTGTCATAGCGCATGTAATCTGTTGAGCGGTGTTTCAGTCACGCGTGGACGTAGATTGGGTATCTGTCTTGTATGGACGCATCGTATAGACCGACTGGAGTTGGAGTCACGCAAGCGCGTCACACTATGTCATTACAATACCGGTGTTTGTGATGGTCATAAGTGAAATATTAATATTCGTTTGACATTATTGGAATCTTTTGATAAAACAGTATTTTTTTTTCATTTTCAATTTTATTTTCATGTTCATTATAAATTTCATTTTCATTTTCATTTTCATTATCAATTTCATTTTCATTTTAATTTTAATTTTAATTTTAATTTTAATTTTAATGTTAATTTTCATTTTCATTTTCATTTTCATTTTCATTTTCATTTTCATTTTCATTTTCATTTTCATTTTCATTTTCATTTTCATTTTCATTTTCATTTTCATTTTCATTTTCATTTTCATTTTCATTTTCATTTTCATTTTCATTTTCGTTTTCATTTTCTTTGGGCTTTATTTGTTTTCATTTTTTGTTAATTTTTGTTTTACTCCAAGATATTTAAGATAATTGATAATTGATCATTTCTTACTAATGTTAAGTTCTTACCATTGTAGAGAGCGCAAGCTTATTTTGCTAAATAAAAGATAATAATACAAAAACAATTGCTATTTATAGTCAGGGTTCAGTGAATGCAACAAATAACGTATCACAAATTTATACGGTTTGCGGATACCCAGTAAACACAGGAGCTCTTTGGGAGCTCCCAGTATTATCCTTTCTAATGCCTTGTAAGGAGCTCCTTCACAAGATGCACAAAAGATATCCTAAGGGAATCCCAAAAAGGATGATCTTATATGACGATATCCTTTGGAGATCCTTCTAAGGAGCTCCATCAAAAGATGTACAAAGGATGTCTTAAGCATATCCTATAAAGGATGCCCTATTTTGATTTTATCCTTTTCAGATACTTTAAAAGAGCACCTTTGTAGGATGTGTAAAGTACTTCCTTAATTAATCATAAACAAGAGATTTACCCGGATCGTTGAAAACATGTTTTCTCCCTCATTTTACCATTTACAGGATGTATTACTTTCAAAATGACCACAACAGACAAGGAGGCGACACAAAAGACTTGTGGGTACATACATTTGCTTTAAATTTACCTCTGGGAAGTTCAGCAACGCTCAAGTCAACTCCCTGTTTAATATGTTGTGTATTACTTATTTAATTGTGAAATTAGTTAAAAAATACTCACATATATTAATTTAATTAATTTATATTTTTATATTATCAAATAAGTTAGGCCTTAATAATCAATGCACGTGCGGTTCATAATAATATAAACGCTAAATAGATTAATAATGGCGGGTAGCCGACTTCCGACTTCCATGCAAAGCGTGTTGAGAGTGTTTTGTGTTTCGCCGTTCACATCGACGCGTCGCGTCTACCAGTTTCCAGATACACGATATGCAGATGCTGGTAAGTACTGTATATATATTATAACACTTTTAAATAATCATTAATCGGTCTCATTAAAGTAAGGTTAGTTGCCACTTGCCAGTTATTGTGTGGAGCTAGGGCCCAGATCAAGTGGCATGTGTACTGGATCCCCTAGCCGATAGGCATTGTGGCCTAGGATACAAAGGCCGTGAGGACATGTTTCTAGGGACGTGTAGGCCTGGGCCTAGGGTAGGGGTTTGTATTTCTCTAACTATTGAAGTGGGATGATCAAGCTGATATATATGTACCTTGCATGCCATAAACACAAACATAACCTCAAAGGTGATCTGAGCATGGGCTTATATTGTAACCGAGTTAAGACCTCTGTCTAAGCAATATAAAGAAGGCAGAGTATATTCTTACAGCATAGGCCTAGGCCTAGGTTCTATCGTAAGAATTACTAGACATTATGGTCGGTGCACAATAGCCCGGGAAGGAGCTTCCCGTTAGCGTTAATGTTACCGGGCAATGGTAAATTATAGCGAACTTTCCCGTTACCGAAGATCCTTCCCGGGCTATTGTGCATAGACCTTTATTCGTACGGTAGTTTATTGGTTGTCTCATCACGTGACTCACAGGCGCGTACATGTGAAACGTATATGTTATAGGCAGGCATAATCTAGGCCCTATAATTTCAAGGACTAGGCCTATGCCATATTTAAAGTAGGCCTACATTATAGGACAGAGCTTAATTAACGATGGAAGCTTTTTTCCACCGCTGTGCATGTAGGGCCTATGTACCATTAAGGCTAGGCCTTATTTGCAACTCTGGACACAGACTAGGCCTACGTATAGGCTTATTATTAGAAAATAACAAAAACACGTTTTAAAATGCTTTAATGAAAATGCTTTGGGCCAACTCGGCTTGGAAAGCATAGGCCTACATAGACTATGTTTATCAAGTGAGCCGAGCTCGGACTACTCAGATCGAACTCAATCTAGGCCTATGTATGGTCTCGCTACGGTACGTGTTTATCACGCACTTTCAGATCACACCCCCAAGTTCAGGCTCTGCACGCTTGATCGATCGATAGGTGATTACGCGATAGGTAACAGCAACATGCCTCGGACATTCCTTCATAACTATTCCTAATCCGCAACACCTAGTTAGTCACCTAATTTGGGACATGGATTGTCACTGGGTCAACCTACGAAAAATTATTATTACCATTAATGTTTTCAGGTAGGCCTATATTCTCAAGACAATAACTTGCAGACCTGGTGCCCTATGTACTCACTACCAACCTACGCCCTGGCTCGTCTAATCTCCACGCCTTTCTTCAACTCATTCACAGTCACAGTCCGAGAGTAGACTGGTTTGTTCACTGGTAAGGCACCTTCCTTGTAGATATATAGGCCTAATCTTCTGAAGAGAATTGTTTGATTTTGATTACATTTTTTCAGAAAGAAGTTTTCTCTTTTTATCTGAGCTTTTTCACGTCTGCTCCTGTGTTTTATACTATACTCGTATGTTGCCTACAAGTTAATTATTAACTATTAGAGCTTGGGACTTCTGTAAAGGCCCCATGCCTCAGGGGATAATTTGGTTTGGAATAATTTAATATAGGTCTATTGATTTGATTTTCAATATAGCCAAAACGGTTTTGGTGTGCCCACCAACCAGGGGTGTCCAAATATGGCACTGTAAATAACTCAACTGGTTTGCTATTTTTGCATGACAGTTGAAATAAGAAATAATTTTTTAATTATCACTAGATTACACAATACAACTTTATTTTTTGTGTGTACATGCACATGATGAGGTATTTCTATTTTTATCATTATTAAATGTAGCCTACAGAGTTTGCTGCTCTCTATCCCCCATCCTTCCCAGAGTGGAAGGTCTGAAAATGTTTTTTAATTACCTATGTTGATAAATTGGCTGACAATATACAATAATAAATAAGCTATTGTCATGCAGGCCTACGTGGATACAAAACGTAAGCAATTCATATTTGCTGATGTTATTATCACAACACATATCTTATAATATACTCTATTTTGTATAGCCGGCCTACTATTTGTTTAACCTCAACCGAGTCATGCTATAGGGCCTAGCGTAATATAGAAATTTCTATGTTTATTTGTTATTTAACGTAACTACCGGTTTAGATAGGCCTATGCATATGACTTTCAGGTCTAAAAGTGAAAAGTGCCACATTCATAAATTGTGACTTTTTAAACTACATTGCTTATAATTACATGTATTCATTTTTCCAGGCAAAAATGCCAAAACACATACTTAAATTGTGTAAAAGGCAACAGCTAAATCGAGTAAAAACCGCTTTTACTGATTTATTTAGTGATTCTGATGAGTCGGTTAGCAATAGCACCAATTCAGATACATTGCATGAAAATAGTGAAGGTCCATGCCAAAGTTCAGATTCAATTGAACACGAGGAATGGCAAGATACTACCAGATAGCAACTCATTGCCTGTTGATCCCTTCACAACTCCTTTATTTTATAGGCTACATGTAATGTAAGGTGGAAACATTTTAACTTTTATGACAATGTTATTTAATTTCAGGGTGCTACTGTTGAAAACCTGCCATGATGGTATACTTCCATGTATAGTTCATTTTGAAGAATCGGAGGAAGTGGAGATTGCTCCGGATGCTTGGTTAATAGATTCTACCAAGTGCTTTTGGCCAAATAAGAAAAATGTCCCACAATCCTGGGTGAAGAGTAACAAACCTCCTGAATCTTTCTGGAAACAATACCCATGTATAGGATATTGCGCACATTTGACTCATTTGATAAAGCAGGGCAGGGCGTAAACAAGCAGAAGACACCTCCGATTTAGCCAGTGAAACAGTGATTATTATTGTCGCGAATAGTGAACCTCCCGGGACACGAACTTGAGTAATAGTCGGGGCTAACTTTTTCGACAATTGTTCTATCGCTTCACAGTCCTGTTTGTGTTTATTGTACATACGTACTTGTAACAAATGTTCATAGGCCAAAAACAATGTTTATACATGCAACTATAAATTTCCTAATTATTCCACTGATTGAAGGGATTATAGTATAGGAACATCCAATGGTGCTAAACCATGGACTTAATGATTGTTAGGCTTACTATTATAATCCAATGATTATACCATAATTGAAGTACATTTCTTAACATAATTTTAGTGGAAAACTATACAAATAGTTCCATAGCCTATGTATGACTATGTTATATAAAGATTTTATAACTTCATTTCTTATGCAAGTGAGTGTTAATCTTGTCCAGTAATTCCAATTATCTGTATCCCACGGAAAAGGTTATTAATAGCTTTTCATTAATAACTGAAGTTCAATTGTTGACATGTTTATGACAGTCTGCACTCAGAATCTCAATTTGTCATACGAATGTGGAAAATGCTATAACCTTCGCCTGCATAGTTGTAAGGTAGGCCTACTGTTTTTTTACTTTAATTCCAAGTATTATTTTTAATAAGGGCTGGTTTCACCAACCTTAAACATGAAGAGTGATATCGACTCCCTGCCTGACAACCAGAGCAGGCCAGATCAAGAAGCTAATTTGTATTGGATAGCGAGAAAAATGAATGGCTGAAAGGTCATCATTGCATAAGAGGAAAAAAAAAAAATAATTAGCCGGTAATGAATAATTCTCTGCGAACAAACGTAGCGACTGCCATGCATTTTGAATGCAATATTTTGTTGAAACCATATTACCAAACTGTGGTTACTACGTCGGAGCCGAAGTTGGTGAATTAGATTCTTTGAGGGATACTCGGAAGTGTAAACACCACAAATGAAACTAGTATTTTTTAATCATATCTGAAGAACGATACACACAAAAAAAAGGAAAACCATGGGCGACACGTCAGTTTGGGAAACCTCGTTTGTCCCTTTATTTTGTGGTTCCATAATTATGTGTTAATTCACGATAGTATTTTCTGTTTATATTAAATCATTTAATTGTAGCTATGTAGACAAAATATTGGCACCTTTTCTTTATAGAACTGCCATATTGCAGTAGGCCTACATATGCCAAACATTTTGGGCTTATACCCATACAAAATGGAGACTGTTTTATTAATAAACCATGTTTTTGCATTTTATTACATTTTACCACTGCCCTTATTATTGTAGTGGTGTTGTCCTAGGCCTATCCATTTATGCCCATTTACCTCTTGTTTCCAACATATTCCCAATCCAATGATGGTATGTATGTACATTAACAGGGAAGGATACCTCTACGTCAAAAACCGCACACAATTTTCATTTTTAAATTATATCACAAGAATGGGCTTCGAAATCGAAAATCTGAATCAACAGCGCACTGTGGTTTAGTAAACCCTACACATTGAATGCGCTAAGTCGTGACTTAAATTATAATCAGTATGTTTTTTTATAAATAATCAATTTAATTACTAATTATCGAATTATATTCAAAATACTACGCTTATGGTTATAATATTTTATTCAATCTGTAGGGCTTACCAAGGCAAAGTTGGCTGCTGATTTAGATTTTCGATTTCTTGTTGCAATCTTGAGATATAATTTAAAAATGAACATTTTCTGCGGTTTGTGACGTAGAGACTATCCTTCGCCCTTAATGAGACTAATTTTCAAATCCTTTCAAGGAACATTTCAATACATGATAGGTCCCTCCTTTAGATTGCCTTAATGTATCCTAAATGCTTCCTTGAGCACATCTAAAAGAGGTACTTAGGTCATGTACCAAGGAGCTCCTTAGGGTTGGAAATAAAGTAGTGAAAAGGATGGATTAAGGAGAGAAAAGCACTTTAAAAGGAGGGCTTTGGGACCTCCTGTATCCTTTTTAGGAGCTCATAAAGATGTCTTAAAGAACTCCTTTGGTTTACTGGGTAGCTGTTTGCCATATTCGTGACATACGCTTCTACCAAATTTTTCATCTTTTAAAAACCGTATTTTATATACATACTCCATACCACGTGTTTTATTGATGTTTTAGAAAACTTTATTTCGGATATGCGTATCCGAACTAATCCGACACTACGTTCACTCTATTGTCACCAATTTAAAAACCAGAGCAGGGTTATCAAGGGCATCAAACATTGTACCTGTAAAAATATGTCATGTTTTTTATGTATTATGACATACGTTACTGTAACTTATAACAATAAAAAAAAACATTTAAACATGACTTTTAAAAATAATCTTAAAGTACCCTAGCAACTGTGCTATGTCACACGATACGACACGTCACAGATTCAGTTATCAGCGCTTACGTGGCACAGAGTCTAACTGAGCGCGGCCGTGTGGTCGGTAAAGTAGTCCCCTCTCATGGCGACCGTGTTTATGACATTCATAACGAGGACAATAAATGTCAGACATATCGTGAGGATGTAGTCTTCGTGATGGCCAAGTCTCCCAACCCAACCAAGCCCAACATGCTCTAGACATTGACAAATAGACGGAATAAGTAATACATTTCGGACGATGGCTTCGTTCTACACAAACGGTGTAGCCTTTCTGACAGTGTAGACAGAAATGTGGACATTTCACTTTATTTGACACTATAAGTAAATTGTTGTACGTAAGGTAAATCTGCAACGAATATATTAATCATCACTATCAGGGTTTCATTCTATATAACAGTGCTCTGAAGTATATCTTCATTGCTGCCAGTCTGTTAACATCTTCATAATTCATAACTATTGCAGCTCATACACGTGAACTAGGTTTTATATTTCCGTCGAGTTAACTTGCAAGATGGTGTCGTCATGTATTTTGTAATAGAGAAAGTAACGTATGTGACAACTACCAACCTAAATCTAGTTGTATCTCGTTTTCTCGCTTCCGCTATTATTTTATTTATTATTATCAGCTGTCTGTTGGCAGGCGTTGTCTATTCTATATGCACATTCCAAGCTGGTACGGAACTTTAGATATTATATAGTCTCAATCCAGTCTACTACTTTGTATGCGCAAGTTCTATTCCATGTGAGAGGTTAACATAGTTATTTGTCGTGAAATACCGACAAGATCTCGGATAGACTCTCAGATATACTATATTGTCAGATAAACTACAAACAATTTGACGTCAGGAGCATCAGAAAGTTGGTAATAGATCACAAGGCTTCTTTTTGTGGGTATAAAGGACTCTGTCTGCCGTATGAGGTGACTTTTAAAAACACGCATATCAGACAAACTAAAATACATGTTATTCCTTTTTAATTGCTTTGGTTAAAACGTGAGCACGTTTTTTTGCAAGCAGCGTTGATATAACGTGAATTAAATGGTAATAAATAAATAACATAGATATAGGTGGCTCGTTAGTCCATTGGTTAACATCCCTGATTCCAATGCAGAAGGTCCCGGGTACAAATCCCGGATCAGGCAGAAGTTTTTTTAATTCAGTTCCATTACTTCTTGTCTTATAGGAATAAGTAAACGGTGACTTCAGAGCCGTCCTAGCAACGAAGCACTCAATAAATTCAAAGTTGTTCTGAATCGGCCTTGTTAATTCTGACATTTGTCCGCAGAAGTTCGCACTGTCCAATCACTGATTTATATGTTTCGTATTTGAAATATCGATCTTTGATTGGTCATCGCTCACTCATCGATGGTGTTCGGAGCCTACAAGGGTCGCTTTAAATTGAAGTCCTCCACTGAAAATCAGTTTCATTACTGAGTGGGTATAGACTCTAAATGGGAATTTATTTTATTTTTATTTATTTTACATTCTCCTTCATTGCGTTTTAAAATACCGAGTGATGTCTAATTAAAATGTCTATTATTGTGTTGACTTGAACATGTATTTGAACGAAGCGCTAACAGGCAGCTCTAGGCCTACCGTGTCGGGTGGGCTACTTCTACAGAGCGGCCGGGGATAAACTGCAAGTCCCACTCGACTTCCCCAAAACACGAATTCAATTTCCTTCTACATGAAAGCGGGCGAGCATCCAGCCCAGAAGAGAGGGCCACGGAGGTGGATAATACAATAAGCCCTCCACATCTAACCCAATTAGGTTCCCACTACCAATGCAACGGGAAAATATCTCTTGTCTAAAATACCGTCAACAGAAGAAAAAAATTCACAATTGAATTTGGCTGATATGCCCCCCGTACAATATGCCAGTTAAAAGACATCAAACGAGCACTTGTTTAGCTTCACAACGGAATGGAGATGCAAACAGCTGATTAGTCCCGGTCGGGCACTTTCAAGACAATAGGATTTTAATTAAATCTTTGCTGCTGCATCCAACATTGATTTGAGCTCAATTGTAGGTGAGACATTTTCTTTGCTAACGACGAGCATGGTATAATGTTTTCTCGCTGCTACACAAGACGGGCACACGAGAAGCGAACAATAATAATGATTTACGTAGAATTGCTCTTAATCTGCCGTTCACAATTATTTATGTTTTCGTTCAAGAGGCAAATTGATACGGAACAATTTCAATTGCAAAATACTGTTGTTATCTATTATATTCTTGGTATTCAATAGGCTCATTTGTTTGTATACAACAATGACTGCGTGTATCTGTCTAATCATTGGAAACATTATTCGTTTATCTGTGTAGCTAATCGAAATGGTTTTCTTCGTTGTTCGAAAATATTAGCGTGTTATAGGGCCAACTAAATAGTAATTATCTCCTAAATGTATTGATTTTATTGATTAATCTCATTTAATTAATGCTATTTTCCCCATACATTCATTTTTCTAATATCAAACTGTTCTCTTTGCCCCCCCCCCCCCCCCCCTTTAAATATTTAGGGATGATATGTTTCTGTTTTTAACAAATGCACGTTGAAAATATGTTTCAATTAATTGAAAGGATGTAAATAAAATATAAATGCATTAGAAACTATATTATATGATACATTGAAAACAGTAATTTACACAACTCATGTTTTTTGCATATTTGTCATTCCAAAGTGCATGTCGCTCGTCTAGCAGCGACAGTCCGGATGTATATGTTACATTTTACGCTACTAAAAAAGTAAAACAGCTGTAATGTTTCTTTTTGGGGCGATTAAAAGATATCTGTGGTCAAGTGGTCATTTATACGACCGGGAGATAAATTATTCATAGCTATGGTCCGCACGCGAGCAACAATTTGGAGGGAAAACATTGATGGTGGCCCATTAGTTACAATTGTACAGGCCTAGGCTTCCCTGTCACGACATTGTGCTTGTTTTCAGACAACAATTTAAAAAAAACTATTGCACCGTCAGAATGTATGCATGTTGAAAAAATATCATCACGTACAATGTAGATCAGCTCATGATTATGATTGTGTTTTATCTAAAACACACGATGTAAATAGTTAATAATGTGCAGAGTAGCCATGTAGGGTAAATAGGAAAGTAAATTGTACTGGGAATGTAATTTCAACATATTCATGAACCTGCAACGTTGTAGACGTCAAAAGTCATTCTCGCACCACATTCAATCAATTTTTATTTATGATTTTATTATTATTTGTGTTTAACGACGTACTCGATTCTATAGAGGCTCTTACATATAAGACGATACATCACCGGGTCATTCTTAGGGGAAACAAAAGACATTTGAGACCGGTGGTGGGGGGGGGGAGTTATATTGCTAAGAGGGCCGTCCGCAATATTGAGTGAAAAGAGCGTGATTTAAGATAATATGCACGTGAGCTCTCTTTGCGGGCACCGGTTACCTCGACCGGTGCGTTTAATTGTAGGCATATTTATTGTGGTGCTGTATTATCAGTATTGTATGCAGGGTACACTACATGGCAACTGTGTAGTTAATTGTACAGGCATACAACATCGAGAATAAATTATATAGTTTTATTCTTTGCTTAAGTAACAAACGCAATTTTTAATCTTTTTTTGTCTATTTTTAGGAACTATTAGATACCTTCAAAAATAAATTCTATTTTTTTCTGCGTGAAATCAGACAATCTCAATATTATCTCAAATTGATTGTATCCATCTAAACGCAAAATCTATGGTCCTATTAATGAAGCTCTAAATGATATCTTCACTCCATCATTAGCGAAATATAATTTTACACTCACGTTTTTAAGATACTCGCGTCAAATCAACATTCTACTCTGTTTTAGCTCGGACTGTACCCCTCTAAACTACATGCGTGTGTACAACACTGAACACGCACACGCAAACACGTATTTACACTCGCCAACTACATGCATGCACATACACTTAGTCAAGCAAGTAAATCTATTAAACCTTATCCCCTTCTACATTTGCACTTAGAAAAATGTATGCAAGGTCATAAATAGTGGTTGCTTTCATTACACATACGTAGAAGCATTGCACTTTGAGTATGTAGAATAATCTCATATACTAGTACAATAAGACAAAACAAAAAACAGAACATTAGGATAGTTTAAAATTTAAAACAAAATATAAATTACGTTTCATTAAAGCATAATTTGTAATTAAATTTAAAAATATGAAGTATAATAGTACAATACAAAGAGTAAAAAGTAAAATTAGACTTTTGTTCCTGCATGTTTTACAATAAAACAACAGAAGCTATAGAAGTAATACCCATTACAACTAACATAAGATCACACACACGCAAACGTTTTAAACACAAGGCTGTGCGTAGACACGACGAGTTCATTTCTGGGGGAGACAAACGGGGGGGGGGGGGGGGGGGGGAGTTATGAACATTACATCAAAATGAAACAGAAACTTTGTCAAGTTCATACGGAAAAGGTGACAGTTCAAAAAAGGGAAATAAGTTGTGGTCACATTACGAATTCCAATTCTTGCACTAGTATCCAACTTGATTCCAGTTTTGTTAGTTTCACCCGACATTCAGTTTACAAATAGTTATAAATACTCCTGCACTGACCTACCAAAGTTTGATTTATAGTTAGTCTATAAAGAAGTGGATGGATGGACTTTGATCAACGTGTGAATTTGATCAAACTGATTTAACAGGTTGGACAGAGTTACGAAACGCTGACGTCATAGATAACTGAGTCGGAGCCAATCAGCGGGTGACATTGTCCAATACTGACATTTGGTTGGCCAATGCCTCACTCATTTATGACGTCAGCATCCACCATGTTGCTGTGGAACGATTTTGCTCCGACAGTTGGTGTTGATTGACTAAGAAGACCTCCATAGATTTCTTGTGCAATGCAAAAAACTTATTTCGACTTTGGTTTCCGTAACTGTTATTATGGCTAACATAGAACGCCGGGTTCGTGAACGAGACCTAGCGTGCGTGTTGAAATGCAGTGTCATGTCTTGAGTCTAATAGGAATCAAACTAAAGTGAAACGAAATGGGCACCTTTAAAATTTGGTTATCATTGTGCCCGAATAAGGAAGTATAATTATATTTGTTGAAATGGAAATTTTAAAAACGTTTTGGAATATACGAAAAACGCACACCAACGGAAATTACAATACAGATTTAGATTTCTATCAATAGTTTTCTTACGTGTGGTCATGCCACTCTCACGGCTGGTATATGGGACCCGATTTACGAGCCACTCCGTTCAATGCAATAGTCATGTCGTCATCGTCATCGTCATCGTCATCGTCATCGTCATCGTCATCGTCATCGTCATCGTCATCGTCATCGTCATCGTCATCGTCATCGTCATCGTCGTCGTCGTCATTTTCATTTTTTGGGTGAATTAAGCTTACACTTTAAATTTTGCAGTGTGTTCAACACTTACTGATTGATATTGATATTAGGGCTTAACGTCTCATATTTCTGCAACGAGGCTAATCGAGACAATGAGTGGGTGATATATGAAGATGAAATATGGGGCTGTTTGGAGGAAAGGGGCAAGTAGGAGGGAGCGTGAAGAAAGGGGAAAGGGGAGGAAAGGGGATTAGGGTGTGGACTGCACTTCGTCTGACTTCTCCTCCTCGACCAGTCCGGCTAGGGTGGCCCTACCAGAAGCATACGCTTCCGCCGGCATAGCTCTCGGGATCAACAAAGCACTCAAACCTGCCCACCACGATAAGGTAGCAGTCCCTCTAGGCAGGTTCAACACTTACAATATATATATATATATATATATATATATATATATATATATATATATATATATATATATATATATGATATACATTATAATAAGAAAAGCTAATTCAAATCTAAATTAAAATATAGTAAAGTTTGAGAGAAACAAAACAAAACAAGCAATGATAATGACAAAATAACGTATAAAACTGACAGAGGACTTCCTGAGATCCAATATTTAAAAAACATTCTCTAATATTATCTTGAGGATATTCTTCTGAATTTAGAAGATAATATTATGTTGTTTTCTTAAAACCACCATGATTAACGTAAGCTCTTCCTGAGAAATGTATACTCATCAATGTGACTTCCTTGCAGTCCTTACGTCACGACTAAGTAGCAAAGCTTGTCATATTGGTTCCATCCGTTTCCTTCTAACAATAGACGCTTCGATTCACCCGTGTGTATACGTGTGACCCCTTTGGTGTGTTTGTTTGCTATGTCCCGATCCAGCGCGCATTACCCTAAAACGTTGTTATTTGATACCTGCGTGTTCTCTCATCATGCTTCAGAGTACACGAACAGACACAATCGCTTGAAATGAAGTCCAGCTGCGATGCAGAATGAACTGTGTGATAACGTGAATGCCGTTTGGTCGTCGATTTAGAAATTAAGAGGCTTTCGCTTCCTCCGTCTTATTTGCTTTAATCAAGTCAGCTATGGTTAGAACGATAACAAATGAAATGTAGGCTTACTATTCATGAAGATGGTGTTTGGGCTTTACATCTTTTGTTTTGGAAACGGCGTCAAGGTGGTTTACACCATGTTTGTAGTGTTCCAGGTTCGAATCCCAGCTTGGGCATGGATGCCATAATATATTTTGTTTTAATTCAATATTTAATAATTTTAATCAAGATAATCGTTTGATTATCTTGATATCTCATCATCATCGAAATAATTGTTTGCTACAACTTGTTACAACCTAAACTAAACTACCATCTTCAACAATACCCGTTGTAGACTTATCCCATGCATAAGAAGTTTTTTTTTTTAGTTCAGTATCGAATGTTAATTATTGTCCGCCTTACATCCTTACGAACGCATCTACATCCTTCAAATATCCGTTAAAAGTATGATCTTTATTACTAAACGTATCTTCATCGTATAGAGTTCACCAGAATAATTGCAATATTTCATTTGAAAGTCTAACTGATTCCTTCATATAGCTCTGCCGCACACTAATTGATTTAACCCTGCTATACAAATTAAAATGTGAGTATCAAAGCATCAAAATGCATCTATTTTGGCCTAAGTTTTCTCACATTGTTTTAATTTTATTTCATCAAGTGATCGTTTTGTTCTGAATCCTCTCGATAGCCCTACCTGCACTAAATGGAAACCACCAACGTCAATCAAGCTTGATGTGAATACGATGTCGACAATTGTCCACCACCAACCATTAAATAATGTAGCAAACTAAAAAATTACCCTTTCATTTATGTCGCTTTGAAGCTCATCCTTTGTACGTATAGAAAATTGTAGAACGTCCGTCCTTTGAGCTTCCCTAAAAGGTGCACCGATAAAATACACACAAGTATTAATCTGAAATCGATGTCGAACTGGGAGCGAGCACGCTACGGCGCTCAGCACCGCCGCTAATGACTGATTGAGTCAATGAACTAAACATTGTGCTACTGAGATGGGTATCAAGAGCCGAGCGTACGTAGGGGTGGTCGAGCGAAGCGGATCAGAGCAATCTCCGCCCGAATCGCGAGCTGTCTACCACTCGTTAATTATTGCCAACAGATAATCCCCGACGCCAGCGCTCCGGTGCGGGGCACGTGGGAAGTTTTCAGTTGAGTCAGGAAATCCTCTTTGAGGGATTATACCTCCAGTGGCGGAAGCGACGCGTTGGAGACTGATTAGCAACAAACTAGATTGCTGACGTCACTGCCTCAGCGTCATCATCGCGTTTTTATTACGTCCCGAGAGTGAATACGGTTATACGAGATTTCATCACTTCAAATAAGAGAATAATTATCTTCTCGTCCGATGCTGTTCAAAAGCCGTAGACGTAAAGTTATTCCTCATATTCGCAGAGGAATTCTGTTGAAAATTAAGTTGTTTGTAGCGAAAACGACGGACGGTGAAACCGTTGCAGACATTTTAGCTGAGCGTTCATCTAAAAGAAATCCCATCACCAATCGACTCTCATGAGAGAGGGCATCGTGGAAAAGCGCTTTTGGATCACATCGGTGATGCTGGTTACAGCAAAGCTAACAGAGAATTAACGTTTACAATTACAAATACAAACTTTCTAGCAACATTACGAGATGACGACTTAGTTATAAGCAACAGTCAGCTATGATAATGTTCTAGAAATTATTCGCAATTGTTTTAGTTGTGTGTGTATTGTATTTATAAACTAAAACAAGGAACGCGTTATAGGCAACCCAAGACAACCTTACACATGCTTTCGTCACAGGCGAGGTACTCGTTGCCAATCAGCGATCGTTATCTGCGCGCGCTTGCCTCGGGCGGTTCGCTGATTGGCTACGAGTGCCTCGCCTGTGACAAAGCATAGAGTCTTGGGTTGCCTATACAATAACGTATAGTTTACCCAACTACTTGTGTGAATAAAACTTTAGTAGGTAAGGCATCTACTAATCTGTTGGCTTTGCAAAGTGTGTATACGCTTTGCGCTTTAATCTTGGTATATTTCGTTAGACTTACTTAGCTCAAGTAGCTCTTATCTTCGAGCTAGAGTAATGGCGATGGCTTACAGTGTTTCTCTACTAGAAGGTGAGAGCATTGTATCAAACGCAACACATTTCTTATTGCATGATTAAACGAACGCGCTTGGCTTGGTTATTAGTTACATGGATTGTAGTCTGTAGACATATTATTCCAAGAAAGCTAACCAAAATTTAAATCATGATATCGATATGGTTTTGTAACAACTTAGAATCCTATTATGAAAAGCATTTCTTCTATTCTGGTCAGTAGTGTTTTTGTCTTTAGATCAACGTTGGAATAGAGAAATCCCAAAATAACGAATGTTTACTGATAACAATTCTGAAACCCCGTATTTACTTCTTATGAAACCATCACTCTACTAATATTGATATGGTTTCGTAAGAATTGAAGATGATATGAAAACATTTTTTCGCGGCACAAGATTTCACAGGATTTTAAGTATTTTAGCATAATGTTTGCTAGCGTCGACGCCGTTTCTTGTCAAAAGACTATTAAATTTGTTTTTATTTCCTTTTTACTTATGTGGTTTTGTAATGACAAGACTAAACAATTAATAACAATTAATGATAATGTATTAGACATTAGGGTTTTTATTTTGGATAAACATTGAAAAACAGGTTAATCCAAAATAACGAATGTACCGATAGCTGCAACAATTCTTTACATTGCATTATTAGTTATTACGAAAACACATCGCTGTCATCATTATTCGGTTTTCCAAATAGTGAGCTCTTGGGATATTATGTTGATGGTATAGGCTGCCCCCCCCCCCCCCCCCCCATCAAGAAACCAACTGCAGTCACCTGTGTACAACGCCGCGCATGTGCATGTGGTCCAACGCAGAGATGACTTGGGTGGCGAAATGGCGGGCACAGCTTTCCTCCAGACGTCCCCCCCTCTGTTTCCGAATGTAGGCGTGCAGATCCCCCCCGTGAACCAGTTCCGTCACCAGGTAATACAGCGAGCCGTGCTGCAACAGGAGGATGAGTTACGGTGGGTTCGGAGGCATTCGTGCCTCCTCACAGATTACCGCCAATAATCAAATTTAAAACCAACCGAAAATACCGTTTCTTAATCATATCTCGAAAATGATATACACCAGACAGAAAATACAAAACCCGCACTCCATTTGGTTTCATAAGTGAAAAATAATTGTAATAATGTAATTTTTAGGATTCGTAGTTCGAATTAACGTTGAAATTGAGTAACTTTAAAATATAAATCATACTTATAATATAAAAAAAAGCTTTATAAACGGTATTCAGTTCTACCAAACCTAAATTGAACCCATTTTTCACTTTTATGAAGCGATGTAGCATTTAATGAGCCTGGCGAGCCGTCACTGGTATTGGACCCTCCTCCACTTACAAGAAAGTGGGTCACTAGGAAGTACATATTATGTCGCACTAAACTAGAAGAAGTGACTGGCCCAGTGGTGTGAGAAAGAGCGAAGAAACTGCAGGCGTTGGCGCGTAATACGGACACTTATATGCATGGGGACGAATTCGTTCATTTTAGCACGAAACGTGGATGGTAATGCATTTGCATTTAAATATACAACGCTTTGAAACGGGTTTTAAAATAAGGATACCAAGTTGTTTTAGCTAAACTCATTTGAAACAAATAGTAACGATTGTCGTATACAAAACAACAAAAAACAAAATGAATAAAATAAGTTTTTTCTTGATTCATACTTGACTACTTTGTTTGCAACTTTATTTTAGATTAATTCAAGTCTGCTCAGTGAAAGAACCTCATTTTGACATACTTTTCTTACCTAACTATACCGTCAACTTTACCCTTCGTGATACATTATTTTTGTCAGCCTTGCTCTAGTTACATAAATATTATGTTGTATGCCCAAAAACAACAATAATTTCATATTTTAGGCTGGTTTGTGAATATGGGAGTGGGCAGAAAAAAAGAGATGGTTTTACTGAATACAATAGTTATTTTTGCAAACATTTTTAAGGAGGATTTTTTCGTGGAACGAAGTGTAGAAGACGGTTCGTTACTCATGTAAATATATTTTCTTTTTTCTTGCTGTCGATAATTGATAATTGTGACATTGTAAATGTAATGTGATTTTTGGGAAGATTGTGTGAAGGATAACGACAGATTTTTAATCAATATCAATGTTTAATGTAACTCGTTTTTTTGAAATGAATAATGTACAAAAAACTATTCGTTACTCAGTGAATACATTATATATATTTACATTTCTTTGGTTGTAGCGTTGAATTGTGCTTTATTACCTCGAGAAGTTCATTAACTCACAGCGCAACAATAACTCAAAACGATTGCGGAGAACAGTTATCTTAAGTACACATTGCGTGCCCCATTTTCCATGTCAAGTCTTGTTATCCTTCTTTACGATATGTTCTGGCTGTAGCTTTGGTGGATCGTGACAAAAGTTAGTTGGCGTCTAGCTAGTCCCGGCTGTTGCTTTATGACGTTACGGAAGTTGGGGTAACATGCTGCAAGCTAGATCTCTACGATAACGATCTGCATCTCCGTGATACGACTCCGGTAACAAAACAATTACTTGTACAATAAAAACCTGTTCAAGTTTGCTCGACGTTTTTAATCTTATTGAAAAGGTAACTTTTTATTTTTTATACCCATACTACGATTGCGTGCAAGAGTGAGTTTTTGAATATTTTACTTTGCCTCTATAAAAAATGTCTGCGTTCATTTCAATACTATGTTTTACTTATTGCTCGGTTTTCGGGTTTAAGAATGCCGTACTTTTGAAAGCTTGTATAAATATAAAATAAATCCGTATTTAGGGTCTACCCACGCAGTCACTCATAATTGATTTTCAGTGAGGGATTGAGCCAACCCACGCTGAAGCCCGGGCTAACCTCGAATTTCTTGAATTCAATGGTTTATATGAATGGTTTCGAGGAAAACTATTATTATCTATTGTGATGTCCCGTGCTACAGTTCTACAAACTTGAAATACAAGTGTTTCCAGGAACATATTAATTGCTATTTAGGAGTGACAGAACCACACAAGAATAAATTTCCAAATCTTCGGTTAATGATGAAATAAACATTTCTCAGGAATAAATACCAATGAAGGGTAAATAACTACAGGTTGGGATTCATAGTCGTACCCCTAGGGGCGCTCGGTGTTGCTAAGGATTTGTTTTCTATATGAAAAATGAATGAACATGAGTGCACATGAAACTGTTACCTGCAACAACGGGCGCCCCTAAGAGTATAGGTAGCGACTATACGCACCTACTTTTTGAATATCATGTAATTGGCTGATTTTCTACTTTAAATCCATGAAACGCATTTACTTTTCATACTTAAGCTTTAATAGACAATTCATTAAAAATCCTATCCAGTATATTGTAATTCGGTGTTTAACGACGTACTTAGACAAATGGGTCATATGACTTCGAAGATCATTGGAGGAAAGGGACAAGTAGAAGGTAAAACGTAGATTAAAAGGGGTTAGTGTGTAGAAAGGGGACATTGGGGAACCAAATTGCGTTGCTTCTTACGACTTGCAGAGTCACCCTAGGGCAAAATGTTATATAACAATGTCGTTACAAATAAATAAATCAATGCATTTTTTTTTTACGAATTATGTACTATTCTTGTTTGTTACCAAATTGTTATCCTATGTTTATAATACTTCATAATAATATTTCAATTTTAAAATACTATTATAATAAGGTGACAAGATCAAAGCAAACCGCAATCTGTCACTTCGCGTACATACACGGTAACAGATTCGCAGGTCACCCGAAACAACAATGCAACCACTAAAACAGAACAACGCAACACTCACAGCAAAAGCAATAAAACAGTAGCTGGGGTAGCACACCAACAGTAGCAGTGCAATGCATACAGGGCACATGGTGCGAAATGTGTCATGATAATAAAGTATTGAACGTCTATTATTTGACGTTGCATTATACGACCAGGGACGGAGTCTGCCTCGCAACAGTTAAACATATCCTCACAAACGCTCGGCTCGTATTTATATCAACGTATAGATCTCATTGCGTCCATAAAATATCAAATGAAGTTTCTCGCTACTGGGGAGGGTTGGCTCACATTAGTGACGCAATAAGGACGAGTCGGCGTCGGGTCGTAAACTGAGATCAAAGTAGGCTGAGTAATATTCGGGTAGGGGTTGGTTATTTCAAGTGAAACAGCTGCACGTGATTGTCGGTGTATAGCTAAGCTGGCTGCGTCTAAACTGATACGCTCGGCACCCCAATGACGGGGCGGTATCTGCCAGCCAACACCCCACCCTTCCCCCCACCCCACTCTCCACCATAGGACAGAATTAATGATACATCCTAATTCCTGCAATAAAACCGTTATAGTATACTTTTATTCTATCTCAAACATAACCTAACCTGAGTGTTTGCAGTATTTTGAATTTTGATAAAACTTTTATGTACTTTACGGCACACGTTGCTCATCCAGCTTTTATCACGTAAAGCGACAAGCCCAGTGAAATATGACTTGATATTAACCAAGTGTTTGGTCGTAAACCACCGGGCGACTGGTGATAGCAGACAATGCTACATTTGATTGTTGGGCGCGTTCAAAAGCTGCCATAAAATGCCATCACAATTACGAAAGTTTGCAGAAAATGAATCATAATACGGGCGTACTTAAAACAAAGATAAAATGTGTTTAAATTTCAAAGCGGACCAGCTATATAGTACATCAATTGATTTTCTAGTTGTTTTATTTTGTGTCCCGCTTCTATTTCAGTTTTCTACTTACCATTTAGATATGAGAGTCGGTATTAAATGGACGTTGAATGTGTATGCAATTAGCCTAGCTAAAGCTAATGGCACCCCCACTACCCCCCCCCCCAAAAAAAAAAAATATGTGATAAATCTTCACCAGGCTTAGAGCCAAAAACTCAATACACACATTCTGTAAGCTCATCATATTGAAGAAATAAAGTTTGAAATTAAAGAGCAATGCAGCTAAAGAATTTCCGTAACCAAAATGTACTATCTGATCTATTTACACAACAAAGAATTCGAATTAATAAAAATAAAAATGGTGGAACCTAAGCGTTTGAATGTTAGTTACGAATGCGAGTCGGCATTTGATGTAATCGATTTGTATTTCGCAAACCCCTCTAGTTATTACTGAGACGGAGCGAGGTGTGCGTGTATACATTATGTACTTACGCGATACTCAACGTTGAACCTAATTTATGCCTATAAGACACGACGCCATTCAATACTCGACTTAACATGAGTTACATAACGGGTCTCGCGAGCTCACTACCGACATCTCGTGAGTAATTCTGTTCCTACTCATTAGTGAATGAGTCCTATCGGCACAACGGGCAGCGCGCGTTATTTCGAGTAAATGTATTCACAGTATTTACAAAGATCAAATGTTGTCTTTGTTGCTCACTGCCTGTTAATTAATATGTACAGGGCACGATCACGATTAACTGGGATTCCGAAATTTGATTATATGAACGCAATGAATTAAGTTTCTAAAGCAATCAGCACTCTAGGTTCTTCTTAATGGTTTGATATCTGCTTTGAACAGTTTATTCGCTGTTGGAGGAACAAATTACGATAAAGTTGTAATGAACCGCGCCGTTGCCCGGGCTCTCTCAACTTTGGAGGCAAGTTTAACGTGTTGAGTTTGGCAAGATAGTCTGAAATGTTTTATTCAGCTCGCATCGCTTCATGATAATTTCATTAAAGCATTTTATGAATGAGTTTCGGTGATTGTGAGTTGGGTTTACTTCTAGTTGCGACAGACAGACGGACGGACGGACGGACGAGTGAACACTTGTAGACCGATTAGGGATTGCGGAAAGATGAACTCGGCAAGAAGTTATTGAGAAGTAAAACTAGAAGAGAGAAGAGAGGGTGAGGCGAAGAAGGACTGTGCTGTAACATATGGCGCTGCTAATGGTATTCCGGGCGACTCATTGGTGATGTTGCCGGCGCGACTCGGGACTCCAACACAACTGGGGTGGCAGTGGCTGTGGCGGTGGCGAGGGAACTTGAGTGGGGGCAGAGGTGATGAGATGAAACATAGAGAAGAAGGGGAAACTTGAAGAGAAATGGTAAAAGATTGTACAACTTGGAAGAAAGATACGGAAGGGACGGGGATATTGTACTGGCAAGAGATACATCACTAGGAAAGTAAACACGAAGGAGAGAAAAGAGAGCAGAGGTAGATTTAGTTTAGTTGGATTGTTTTCTTTGTTATTATATTTTATGCAGTACTGCGCGCTGCAAAGAAGATAGAGTACTTATTTGTAATTTAAGTAGTGTTTATAGTTTGCTCACGTTATACATAATTTAAACTGAATAAATTTATTTATTTTTACTTAATACTAAATAATGTTATGTGAACAATTATTGCTCTTGAGTGTTGCGCATAGAGCTACTAATTACGCCATTACGTAACACTCAGAAGAATACGCAGTCTTAGGCCCGAATGCATAGTTCACACTCAGGCTCTCCTCAACTCAGCCTCTCCTCAGGCTCACCTAGCCACCAATCACATAGCCATCCACATGGCAATGCCGTTCCGTAATTGGATGTTGGGCGAGGCTGAGGAGAGGCTGAGTTGAGGAAGGCTTGAGTCTGGACTATGTATATGGACCTAAGTAGAAGTTATCATTATCTTTATCATCACTATTATTTCATTATTACAGTATTCATTTTTTACTATTTATCACTATATCAAATCAACATCAATATATGAGAATGATTATATGTTATTATTGTATTTATTATTTTCTTTTCTTTCTAATAATTACGGAAGAGGAATAATTGTTTCATTCTATATAATCAAGTTCGAGTATCAATATTTTATCACAATTTACATTCATGGATTTGAAGAAAGACACAGGCACGATATTTATCTCGGAATGATGCGACTTTGTACATATATGTCCTGTTTTCCTGTCATCCTCTCTAATTAGTTTTGTTGCAATAAAGGTACGCCCAACCACTATAATTAAAGGGGATTACATGTTGAGAGTGTAGAGTATGATTTCTAAAATAGTTGAAGGAAAGAAGAAAAATATGTCATCCCCATACAATCTATATCTCTCCTATTCCGAAGCTTGCTAAACGTTTCAATACATAATTGTGTTTTTTGTCAAATAACAAGTTTTAATTGCGGAAGCGCTTTTCACAACACATTAAAATTAAGTTACAATAATTGACAATGAAAAAAAAGTAAAAAATATGATATAAACAAATCAACATTTTGCTTAGATAGTGTTTACTAAAATTGCCCTGGGATTAAATTAAATATATTACACTCCTTGCGACAATTCTTAAGTACGTATTAAAACACAGTCATATGGGTCAGGAAACATATTCAGTCCACGAGTATGCGTGACAGCTTATAGCTCAACATATGCACGAGGCTAATCACGACGAGAATCGTTTCTTAAACCCACCCCTATTTCGACTAAACACTAAATGGACGTTAATTAAAGCCTAAGTCCAGACACTTTGTTGGTATAACGATTAGCGGCGTCTTGCTCATCAATACCGCATACCAGCACCCCGTCGACCCAATTCAACAAAGTTACGAGTCCTCAAACTAAAGTGATCGTATTACAGCCCGCGGTACAACACAACGAACGGAAAGGAAGATGGAGCATCTAAGAAACTTCCTAACTACGAGGCTAGAGCGTTATAAATTAATAATCTGTTTTCGTTGGAGACGGTGGATCGCCTTCACCGCTTCAAGCTGCCGGTGAATTTATACTTGACTAAGCGTCCGCTCGGTTGCCCCGGCAACTGAATTGCCGGTTCATCCCAGGGGATAAGCGAACACGAGGAACCGGGAACTTGTAAGCTGAAGACTGATCTTCCTATTACATCGTCCGTAGCAATCATGGTCGGATGCGGCAGGTAGCTCTGCAGACCATGAAACCACCTACGTTACCGGCCGGTTCTAAGTTAACTGTAACCTGGATTATGATTAACAGCAATAAGCGACTGGAGAACACTTATCAAGATAATCTGTATCGTCGTTTAGCATTAAACTGTTAGTAACAGTTTCGGCAATGTGAAGTGGAGTTTTCGATACTAATTTTTTCTCATAATATACATGAACGTGGTTTAGTAAAACTACATAAGCCGCTGCAGGTAAGATGCAAATGGAGATATATATAGGAATTGTTACGAAAGTTTTCACCGACTGGGAATCGAACCCAGTTTCTCCGGCTCATAATATATTATATGTTTTGTATCTATTTCACAAAAAAATCTCAAAATGTTTTCAATGTTGTACAAGTGGAATTTTGTCTTTTAGCATGCTCATATTTCTCATCTCTATTAGAATATGTTCGCCTGAATTGACGCAATACAATAAATAAGAATATAACAACATATTGGTTTATAAGTTTGCATCGAACCATTACATTGCACTGTGGTGAATACAATCATTTACCCGTACATTAGGTAAGCTGCTCATTCTGCTTGAGCTTGCTTGAGAGTGCATTGCATAATGTTACCTACAATTAACTTACGCAAAGTGGTTTGGATTAATTATTTTCAAAATCTTGCATGGTAAACGAAATTTAAAAAATAAAAAAGTAATATTTAATCTTTTTCTACATCATACTTCATTATTAATCTGCCTTTACTCGTTTAAAGGCCATTTACATGCACCGAGGGTATCTTTTATTTACTATATTAAAAGGGAGGTTGCTTATAACAATATCTATGAATTTTATGCAAATCGTTAATAAAGAACAAAGACAACCTTGTTTTGATAACCAGATAATAATATTTACTTAAAATATTTATAAAAAATATCATTTTTACTCCTTTATAATTAGTTTTTACCTCTGGTTTTACGTTGATTGAGCGTTATAGGTTTAGAAGCCGGCCATGTTTACTCCAAGACTATTTGTCCTTTCTTTGAGGTGGCTGTGACATCACAGGCGTACAAACAATGTGCTGCTAGGCCACTCCATTGTTATATCTTTCTTTGATTGGTGCATATTCAATATTTGTCCGAAACAAAACATGGCCACGGCTATTTTTGGAATTGAGTCTTGTGCTATTGATGCTAGCATAACAGAGCATGCTTCAATTGCTTTTTCAACGTCAAAGCTTGGTCGCAAGATTGCCGGAAAGTGCACAAATGTGACGTACTTGATGACGCCTGTAAAATGAAAGTATGTCGGTATAGTAGTAGCAGAACGTTACCACGACTGAGATTTGAGCCGATAGCTTTACGCGTGCACTTGATTGATGTCTCACTCTTGATACACAAAGACTGGGCCTAGTATTGAATGGCGATGAACATCCAGACATGTCAGGAATACTGAAACGCGGTGCTTAATCATAATTACCGTATGAGATCGCCCGTCGGTCAATCATCGTCACGATTAGACTTGTTGCATATATTGATACGTTAAGAGATGCGATAATATGAATTAAAGAGTTCCACACGTTTCACGGCGTCATTAGTAACGACTAGATTTATATGGAAGGATAAAATAAGTGTGAAATATGTTGTAACTATGTAAAAGCTCTTTGAAATATTTTAAGAAATATTTTTTAAAATAGATATTAGAGTAATTTAAATATGATAGTAGGAAAATCATTTGCAATATAACATTGCATTGTTCATATTTTATATCGATGAGGACTGCAGGCTTTCCATGCTATTTTCCAAAATTCTGTATATTACGGCGTAGCCGATAAATATATTTTTCCCACGAATGTTAGTAATAATACATTAAACAACATTAATAATACATTTTTTTCATGTTATTATATATAACATGAAGTATAAAAATATGTATAGGTTTATTTATTAAAATCAAACATCAAACACATATAAAATTATATGTAATTGTAAAGTAAGGGTTGGTGATCGCAAATAGGCCTACCTTATTAATATTATATTAAACCTTAACATTTTGCACCCAATGCGTTTTCTTGCATAATTCCGGCTACTTATAATTAGCAAACGTGTGTTTTTGCCATCGTATCACGTCTGTACCCGATTTCCGCGAGACAAATCAAAGCGGCGTCCCCCATTTCCACTTTGTCTCGGATAGTTTGGGTCGGATGGGGTAGCAAGGCGGGCGATACGGGCCCAACCGGGGTAGGAACGAGATAAATTACGGCATTCTAGTGAGAAAGGAAGGAAGATGGGAAGATGGTGTAGAGGCCGTCTTGCAGGCGCCACACCACGCGTTACTAGTCCACCATCAGATAAACCTCGCATCGCTCACTGACTGCTGTACAAACAAACTTATGGAGGAATTAAGATAAAGCGTTGAAGTAAGTATCACTAACACACGAACTAGATAGGCTTTGATAGCGTGAGATGCATTCAAAGAGGACGATTCAATATCCTCGCGAAGAATGTTGTTTGAACTTTAACGGAAGAATGGAGCCAAATAACCGACCGAATAAGAACGACGGCGGCCGTCTTTGAAATTCGTTCGTTTTATTCAAAAACTGATGTAATATGTCTACGGAGCGTAGGGGATACTGGGGTCAGTGTTTTGTGAGAGCGCATCCCGCGATATCAATATCGTGATATTATTAATTTCATTCCTTTCATAGCCAAAGTAGATGAATTTCTAATATTGCCAGATAGTAATAATGAATAGACTGCAGTGTGTAAGCTAAATAACTGAGAGTAATAAAACAATATTACATTTCAGTCAAGAAGAGAGAAATTAAATCTATTCCAATAACGTAGAATCCTACTCTGTGCTATGATAAATAGTTATACATAAATCAGGAACTGTAATGTTAATATTGAATGCAATGAAGTCAAAGAAAGAAACTCGGTACAAATTGTATAGCTACTAACAAAATATTAGTTTTAACTTGGTACGTTTTTCTGCTAAGTTCCGATTGAGTTAAAAACCAATTTATTTTCATCATTATATATTATGTATTATACTCTTCTCAAAGACTCGTACACTGAAACTTTATTGATACATTTCTCGATTTTATAATAATATTATTTTCCAATTTGAGCTCGCATTATTCATTTAGATAATTGATATGATTCCACCGAATTCACAACTGAGAACATGGTTTGACTCAACACAAATCATGCATGAATATACAGTCAATTAACGTTGGAGAAGGGACGTGGATGAACGTATCAAATGCTTTTATAGTAGGTACCGGTGTAATGAGCTATATTGGTCTCCGTCGGAAGTTGTCCGACCGATCTTACTTCAGAAGACAACACTGCGGCACCGTTGACTGAGTTGGAGGGTTTCAAGCTTAGGTTAGAGAGCTTTTTCTGTTAGCCATCAATAATTCAGGTTAGAGGGGTAACCTAAAACTAGGAGCAATTACTGTGTCGTTTTCTTTGGATCGTATACCACACACTCCGTCCTTTTGGTACTTTAGGAACACCCGCATGTTTTTGTAGTAACTTATCATGTAATATGATTGCAAATAGACTGTGGCATCAATAATTCAGATTGGAGGGATAACCTTAAACTAAGAAAAATTTGTGTCGTTTTCTTTGATCCATTCTGTTCTTTTAGTACGCCCGTACGTTTTTATAATAATTTATCAATATGATTGCAGATTAGTCTGTGTGAATGTTAATTCAGATTTTACCGTAGTTACCGTTGTTTTCTGTTTAGTCTTTTATTGTTAGTACAATATTGTTTATATGCTCTTTTAGGTTATGTTAAGATACTGAGTTAGAATCATACACAACTTATTTGTGTACACTCGCAGCCATAGATTAGCGTGCAATAGTATACAATTTGACTTGTCAGTGTTTAAAAACACATTGTTGCATTACATCAATTTGTCATCATGCATAATGGTGTACCATTTAGGCAGTCAAAGTGTATTTAAATAATTTTAATCGCTATAAATGTCTATTAGACATACAGCTCGTCTCATTCCTTCGTTTATCGAGTGTTGGAAATTGTTGCTTGATAAATTTCGAAATAATTGCTCTCAATGGTAAAACCACCGAACTCAAGTGTATCCACTGTGCGAATAGGAATTAAATAAATATAAACCTCTATGAAGACGAGAAACTCAAATTTATGTTCTACTTTCACTCAAGTATGAAATAACAGTTATTCAATGCAAAAGTTTCGTTATTTCATATTTTGCTTTATTGAAGTCATAGCAGTTTCTCGATAAAGCACAACTCAAAAACCCTTTGGAATTTTTCCGTAACGAGGAAAAGTTTTCTCCCCGGCTATACAAAGATTTGTATAGGTATACAATTAAGTAACAAATTCTCACGGTCTCTTGCAAAATGTGCATTGTAAAGACTTTGAAAGAGCTGCAAAGTTATCCTGAGACGAAATCGATACACGGAAAAAAGTTTCACACTTTTAACGAGAGCAAAACTTACATAACTTCCACGTGTGTTCTAGAATTCACGCCGAGTAGAAAATCAAACATAGCGCTCATTAAATTACCACGCACAAGAGCATAAACTAATGATGTTGAAAAACAAACTCGTCTTACTTGGCTTGGTTATTTTATGTAGAATGTAAATATGTGCCGAACGAAAACATGCGCTCTATGCTGGGTTATTCGACTATTTACTTGTCTCTGTGATAAACGTGCTTTAACAAACAAGACCATATTGTTTTAAATTCACTCTGTCTCAGTGTTTTTCAAGTTGTTGAGATATGATAGTGACTGGAGAGGTTTGAATCCTGTTGTTTTGAAAGCTTCTTTGACATGCAGTTAACACGATACATTACTATGCAGTATGCACTTCTTGTTTCAATCTTCTGGGAAGACAAAATTAAATTCAAGTTATCCCTGACAGTAATAATATGCTCCACGTTTCAGAATGCATTGATAAAAACAATGTTTGAACAGTCCCAAAGAGAGAACTCTGTGTAAAGATAAGAGAGGCCATACTTATTATGACGTCGTACATGTTTAAAGCTGACTTTATTTGTAAGACATTGTCTTAAACAATTGTTTACAATTCATTTCTTATATACTTTGTTCTTTGTTTAAGTTTCCAGACTTAAGCATCCACTTTATAAAGCTGGTTGATAGCGTAACGATCTTAAAAACTTTGGCGTTGTTTGATGACAACTTTACTATGCACTTTGTTAATTCTACTTTGTATGTGTAAGCACAGCACAAGCTTGGTGTAACAAATGCGGAGTGCTAACTTGGCGCTATCTAGACTGTGGGAAGTTGTGTTTTGTCGTAGAGTATTATTTCGTGTTATTGTCTTATTTCCATTGTCAAATATGTCAAGATAAACTGTATTGATGATATTAGTACAAATGAATATATATAAATAGTATTTGCTAAACATCACCAGTGTTAGATAAAAAACAAAATCTAATGCATCTTTGTTACATGATCGTGTTGATAGTTGTAAGTAAGTATGTGTGTATGTATTGGTTGTTCGAAAATACTAATTCGTGAAAGTGACATTTACGAAATATTGTACGGCTGGCGCTTATTTATTTATCATTTATTTATATAATTATATCCTATTCAGTTCTATTTATCTGATTTAAGAAGCAACACACTATTTCTATACAATATACACCCAAATAACATTATTACTAGTAGTCTCCAAGGGAAATGGTGGAGGTGCCAGGTTAGTACATTTTGTTAAATTATGACAGTATTACTATTATTATTGTTTTGTTTTTATTTCAATTATTATTATTATCATCATTATAATTATAATTATTATTATTTTCATTATTATTATTATTATTATAATTAATATTATTATTATTATTAGTACTATTATTATTATTATTATTATTGAATACATACAAAATTACCACGTCGGGAGCTAATTGTGTTTTGTTATTGGAACGACTGTTTTCTACAGTGGTATTATCAGAAAGATAATCTTCATTAGATGTAAATGATTTCAGCAGGAGCTATCTGGGTCGGGCACGCATTCAAGATAACGTTAGTTCACGGATAACAGAATAAATAACACAACTATTTCTTATTTTTTGTTTATCAATGTTACCAACCCCACGAAGACGGCAGTATTCAAATATCCCTTCTGACGAAACCACTATTTAAAAATATTGATACATTTTTAAATAATCAGTATTATTAAATTTATTATGAAATATGTGATTTTAAATAAAAAGGGCATCTAGGCATTATATGTATTGGACCTTTTTCAATAATGGTTAGAGTGTTAATATTTATACTGTTGTGATTTCACAAATAAACTAAATGTGTTATCATCCGTTTAACCTTCCCTTTATCAATCAATATATCAAGCAACAAGTTTTGAGGTTAATACAAATTGATTCATGTATTGGTTCAAGTCCCTAAACGACTTGATACCGTTTCAAAAATGAAGTAAACATGTCTATTTACTTCTCTTCATAACTCATCAATCACTCGCTATCTTCTCGATTATCCTAGTTGAATAAACATGAGACATTGCGCCCAACTCAATCTATCAATCAAGCTGTTCCTTAGTGATACGGACCTCCCTTCAAGATGTATTGTGAATATAATTTGTGAATAACCACGGTGGTGTAAAAGCACGCATGAATCCCGATGTGAATTTTAGCATATACATATTTTATCATGTTGATGGTGTGGTTTGTGGCCGCTGGGAGCGCTGCCTCAGTTGTTTTACAGTTTTTGTTGACGGGGAAGACAGAGATAAAAAAGTGACGAGATTTGTCTGTCATAGATTTTGTTTTTTTACTAAAGTTTTTATTTAAAAACTTTCTTAGGGTATCGTATAGGTTTTATTTTTAAGTATCAAACTTTTAAGGTTCAGTTTATCTGCTGCGATAGCCCAAACACCAGATGTTATTGTTGTCTTGGGAAAATCTTGCTTCATATCCTTTCTTGCTGGAAAATGAACTTGTTTGTTGGACCCACGATGGAAACTTGGAGAATAGAGTTTGGTGAAATTAACGCTCGTGGTATGAAAATCGGAAAGAGAACCGATTTCAGATGTTGGACCGCTAAATGTATTGAGTGAGATAGATGCACAGAAATGTAAAAAAAAAAACTCCGTTGACAAAAAAAATAAGACAATTAATTTTGTTGCAGCCATTCGATATCAACACAAACATTTATGCGAATTAAATTTAAAAACTTAAACACTTAGCAAAGTGTATGAAGTATATAAAATAATTGTGTATTACTAAAACATATGACATTGATAAAATATACTGTATTTCTACATTTTTTATAAAACAGTAAAAGAAATTAATTTGAAATAGTAAATATATTCTTTTCTAGCGAGGCTGAGACGAAGATCATAATTCTATTATTCTAACGAGATGTCGGCAACAATCCAAGGCAGGCGTAAACATTCAAGCACATCAACGCTGCGAAGAAACCGAGAATAATTGCATGACGTCACAATTATCAAGTCTTGTTTTCTGGCAGAAACGTAGCTCAAAATAATAATGAGAGTGGAAAAACGTAAAACTCTCTTTCATACGCAGAGTTGAGAAGTCCGTTTTTTAAATTGTGCTCTATATTCATAGATCAATGGAAACACGTATACGACGTTACTGTGGTTTATACAAACATTTCGCGTTAACTATAGGCAAACGTTTCACTGTCTATTACCACTACCTAGTTAACAATCGTATCGTATCACTTATACTTTTAGATTAGCTTTATATAAAGGTGGTGCTTGATCAAAATATATTTTTTTTTTACATAACAATACCTCATTTAAGGTTCCCTCTTTATGTCTATTTTCATGCATATAAGAAAAAGATAATACCAGGATGAACAGTCTTCAGTATTATAACTATAAGGATTTATAAACAAGAAACACTGATTACTTTCCAGAACACATCTTGTACAGTTTGTTAACAGAGTATCGACGAAATGGCGATTTTTCAATATAATTCTCTATTTAGCTAGGCAGAGACAAACCCAACATAAATGTGAATTCCAGTCATTACACAGATGTCGGTTGAAAAGATATCGGCTTTATCACGGATCCAAACACTCACATTCTTTTCGACGTCCGGTAAATTATGAATACCGTATTTGACTCTGTACAAGTGGTTTGGAAGTTGACAAGGTACAAATGGTTTACCTTTTACCAAACTCAACATCACCAATAGCAGGCGTATTAAAGACAAAAATATAGGAAATTATATTTAAGATCTGTGATAGTAAACAAACGTTAATTCATCAGCGAAGTATACACACAAGGTATCAGAGATCAAAAAGTTAGTTGCAATTGGCAAAAAATACGAATTCTAGATTTTAAATGATGATATTGTTTAAAACACGTTCATGATATTATATATTTATTTATCGTGTGGTGATTAATATAAATGCCAGTAAATATCATCGCCTGACAATTGGGTGCTTTTTGCTCTGGGCTATTTGTGTCATGCAGCAACGTAGTCCCGTTTCCCCAAACATATGGTGTTTCCCCTCGCAAATCAGTTCAAAGAAGCTTCTTCTTTTGACCAAACGTTGCGCTGACGAGAGCTGCATGGATGGGAATCACTTTAGACGCCTCCGAGAAGTCTTTTAAGCTGTCTCACAGAGTGTTTCAATTCCTTGTACAACAGATTTCTTTTGACATTTCTAAACCAATGCCAGCCACCTCCATGAGCTTCAGACTTCTCTCTTGCTAACCATGTGAACAAACTTGGAACGCGATCCCCGAGTTAAACCCCAGCTCGAACCGAGAATAGATCCTAGGACCTTTTGCATTAGACGCAGGGATAACCCCACAAGACCGCAGAGTCACACTAAACCATCTTCCAAAATTATTTTAGACAGTTCTGATCCCACGTTGGAGTCGACAGCACCGTAAAAGATTGTTGATTTGACCTCTAACTTAGATTTTGGAGAAAACGGTTGATTTAAATATGTACATAAATAAACCTAGATAGGGTTGAACTAAAAAATTGCTTTATAAAACGTTAACACATGTTTTTAGCTGAGTACTAATATTGGCATTGCGTTAATGAAATAACGTAATATCTATGGAAAAGTGTGTTTTGGGTTGTGTATAAAATCACCATTGTTTTGATAATGAAGTGTGGAAAAACTCTATCTCTAAAAATTTTCTGTATACCGGTACGCAAATGTTTACCCGCCGCCACAAATATGTGTTTTGTACGGGCCGATAAAATCTTTGAACAATGAAAACATTGTTCATTGTTCATTGTTCATTGTTCAAACCGAATTGATACCAATATGCTGGCAAATTGTTGTTTTAGTTTTTGAACACTTAATAAATCAATATTTTACTTCTACTATGTTATTCTATAGAATGAAAACAAGCATTCTTCATGCTATGACCATGTCCAGTTATATTCAGGTCAACGCCGCAAAAATCTCCATTTCAAGTCTGACAATTATTAATGTTTCGGGTTTATGGTGCAACGTCGGGGTCATGTTGGAGTTAGACTGACTCGCACCCATAATTGAGTGTACTGAAGTAGCTGAGCATGACAGATGACCGGAACGCCGTCGTTACAAAAGATACGGTTCACAATGGACCAACCGAAGAGCGATCCTGTGTGATATCATCATATCCCTGTCTTCAAGCAGGACATCCTAGGGCAATGTTGAATAGAGTGTGTTAGTCCAGGTTTATCAGTTTTAGTGGTGGCCATTGTTGTATTGTAGTCCAGGAAGGTTTATCACTGATCAGGGCGATCAACCTTTCCAGAGAATGTGTGAGTATATTTACTTCGTCACCTCAAGATGATGAAATATATAAAAGGGCATCAAGCCACAGTATAAAGATATTCAAAGAGTTTGGTTCTACTAAATTTATGTTCAATTTTTATTAAGTTTCAGTCACAAAATGATATGAAACTACATTTTAAAATACGTATACAATCCAGTTACCATAATGTGTAGGGCCTGGTACGTATAACTAAACTACATACCTTAGTCTAGCTGTAAGCGACAGGTATAAAGGAAAGAGCCCATTGCTCAGTAGGCCTACGACGCTTGATCCTATTTAAGAGATATTATTTTGTTGACCAATAACTATAGCTGTTGTTGGTCAACAAAATAATATAGCCATGCATAAACCGGATTACACATGTCAGTCATAGGCATAACCTATATACTGTGGTCATACGAACCTGACTACTATATCACCGGCTTTATAGTCAAACAGGTATTTTATGAAATGAATAAATTAAGGTTTTATAACTAACATTGATGTAAACCAAATTTCTAAATTTTCAAGTTAATCCAATGAGGCGTAATGGTGCATCATAAATAATTAACGCCGTGTAAAAAAATAAAACGATAACCAAATTTGTAAACTGGTGATGTTATTGGTTTTATAATTCTGTTTATATTGCATGTATCATGTGTATCATATTGTGTATTGTATTGTGAATTGTGCACTGGTTGCATTGCATATTAAATATCGTCACGATGTCTGTTTGGATTTAATGCAACTGAAAAGCAACTTTGCAATATTATAACTTGGTGTATATTTTATTATTAAAATGGATATTGTTTCAAGAAAACCTCTTGAAGGTGGATTTTTGTAGGTGAATTTCGAGGCGAGTGGGAGACCTGGGTTTGATTCCCAGTCGGGGTTGGTTTATAAATTTCTACTTTCATCATATTTTGTTATATTATTTACTGTTATTATTTCATTTTCGTCGTGCAGGTCTAACGGAAACAAGTGTGAACTTACGTGGAACGTCTCAAAGAGGTAAATGATGCCTGGGTGTGAGAACGACTGGAGAATACTGGCCTCTCTCTGAAGATTCTTCGTGACGTAGACCTCATCTTTGATCTTGGACGTGTCTATTACCTTGACCGCCACCTAGGAAAACAAACAGAGTCAGTCTCAAGGGTTGGGTTGGTACTACATCCTCCGGGCTATGTTGACTTGGGGCCAAACTACTACGACGGGCCCTACAGACAACTGAGAGGTGAAGTTTACCATGATCAAACTCGATGCACTACAACACAAGTAAATTATTAATAAAATTAATAAATAAATACAAACAAGGGTTGGGTTGGTACTACATTCTCCGGGCTGTTGGTTGGGGTCACAACTACTACGACGAGCCCTACAGACAACTGAGAGGTGAAGTTTACCATGATCAAACTCGACGCACTACAACACAAGTAAATTATTAATAAAATTAATACATTAATAAAAATGTATACATTTTTAAATTGTTATTGTTTTAATAACTGCCTGCCCCGTGTTGACTCCGGTTAATTTGATTAACCTTGCTTATTGTGTATTATGTGTGTATGTGTTTATTTATGAACATATACCAATGGTATATATATATAATGTATTTGGGACTTATATCCTGTATTAGATGAATAATAAATAATAATAATAATAATAATAATAATAATAATAATAATAATAATAATAATAATAATAATAATAATAATAATAATAATAATAATAATAATAATAATAATAATAATAATAATAATAATAATAATAATAATCAAATTGAAATTCTAAGAAAGTACTTTTATACAAAATGCCCACATTCACAACTTCATAGAGCTATAGTATCGGCAGACAAGTCGCTTTCTCCCCTCAATTTAAATGACGGAAATTTAAACTTGCTACAAAAACTTAATTCTGACACAGCAAAAGAGATCAGAATATCAGAAAAGACGTTACATAGCAGACATTATAAGGAACTTCTTAAGGATAGCGTCGATAGGGTAGCATCGAACAAATGGTTAACGTCCGGGGACATTTTCAGCGAAACAGAGGGATTTATGATCGCTATTCAAGATAAAGTAATCAAGACTAACAATTACAAAAAATACATACTGAAAGACGTCACAGTGGAAGATAAATGTAGAAAATGTAATATGAACGGCGAAACAATTGAACATATCGTATCTGGGTGCAAAATGCTTTGTCAAACAGATTATCTTCATAGGCATAACCAAGTTGCAAACATTGTACATCAAAAATTAGCCATGAAGTATAAACTTATAAACACAACCACTGCGTATTACAAATACAAGCCTGAAAAGGTATTAGATAGTAAAGACTACAAATTATATTACGACCGGGCAGTTATAACAGACCAAACCATACATCACAATAGACCGGATATTATATTTATTGACAAGAAGAAACAAGAAACGATTTTAATTGATGTTGCCGTCCCTTTATGCCACAATGTAGAGACAACTTGGCGGGAAAAGATAAACAGATATAAGGAATTATCTATTGAAATAAAAAGGTTGTGGAAGCAGACTAATGTAACTGTTATACCGTTAATTATATCAGCAAATGGCATTGTTCCACGTAAACTCCATGACAGTATTAAATTAATTGGTCTCCAACCGAACATATACATCGAGATGCAAAAAGCAATTATTTTGAACACGTGTAGGATAGTCCGAAAATTTTTGAACTAAGAAGAATGAAGACTTCAAGAAGCTCTCCATCCTGATGGTGGTTTTCGTGGTTTCCACCGTACAAAGAGCGAATGCTGGGATGAGTACAAATCGGCCACGACCGTACATAGCATCTACAGTTCGGTTTGGAAAAAATAATGTGGACAATGATATATTAAGTAGTTCTAAGTAGATTTTAATAAGGTAAACACATGGAAATACTTGACATTTGTGTCCGTACAACATGTTTATGCCGGTTTTGACCGAGTTTGTATGTATTGCAACAATAAAATAATAATAATAATAATTGTGTCACGACCGTAAAATATAAAAACAGCTAATTGTGTTTTTAAACATTTAGCTACTTTAGAACATGTGAGAATACATTTGACTAATTATCTTGTCGTATCCCTTGCACAGTATTTACTTTGACTCTGCAGGAAGATAAATGGGTTTTATCATAACAGACCATGCATGGTCTTTTTCTACTGATTAGTGCAGTAGTTAGTCTGGCACAATTTTTGTCTATTTTGCACCGAATGATAAATAGTGTGTTAACGAGTGCTATATTTACACAAGCGGAGCTTACTGCTCCAGATATTAACTATATGCCAAGCTGACTACTTTTATTTTATTTGCAAAACCACTTCTGTTGAACAGGGTATATTAATCGTATTTCTCGGCCACCTAGAGTTAAAGAACTAAAGTAACACACGAAAACATACATCATCTCTAGTCGAGGAGAGAGAATGCTGAGCATGCAGAGCAGAGCACGAATCTTATTTACATTCACTTCACACTCACCGTGATGTTCGCTATACATCGTGCAAATTGTCTTTGATTGTTTCACTAGAGCAGAGCTGTGGCTTTTTGTTACGGCAACTCATCGTCTCACGTCCCGCAAGATTAAATGAGTCGGAAATGTGTGTTTCTAAGCACGTCATTCTGCGTATTAATTGCTCGTATTGTGTAAAATTGCGCTCGGCTTTCCAGCCGTTGCCTCGGTTTGTTTTATTGTGTGATATGTCGTGCTATTTATCTCGCATGCATAGAAACACTCTGTGGAGTCTGGAGCCGCTCTTCCTGTTTTCCTGCCGCGCATCTCTCAGACTGGGATGAACGGGGGAAGATAATTACGCAGCTCAATGCCGTCATTTAATTGTGGTCTTATTATTATTATTACTTTGGGCGCCGACACATCCGTCATGTTAGTTGCAAGTTGTACCGCTAGGGCCGTGATAGATAGATCTAAACTGCGGTGCTTATACTGCGGAGGATCTACTACACGTAGCACTTTAATTGATTTTACCAATAACTTCGAATTGGAAATGAAGATCCTAGATCTCGCATCACTTTATCCCCAAGGGAATTTCCACCATGGGGCTAACGGCATCGAAGATATTTCGAATTTAAAACCATTCCATGAATGTTATTGAACGTTTTATTGTTTCGTTTGAAAACGCAATGAAAAATCCAATCAGAGCGTATCCGTGAATATTAGATGTGCATTATGCAAATCCTATCGACGTTTAAAGGCGACATGACGAAATAAACGAGAAGGGTCACGGATTTGAGCCCTCGGTATAAAAGGCGCAAGGGTTGGAGGAGGGCGAAGGGCGCGGATACTGTGCCTGCCTGGAGAATGACTTCGCAGAATTTAATCGAATGCAAATTGGGCAGCTTTTGAACGCGCGGCCGGGATTTGGCTCGGGTTTAGCAACACATGCACCGTTCTTCCACCGTACTGGCTGCCTATGTCAATACTAGAACTAAACAAGTGTGACACATTATTGAATAAAGCTAGACATGTTTTTTATTTTGAGTGAAAGCTAAAAAAATAAGAAGAAATGGTAAGCGTTTTGCTTTATTACAAATTCATTGCTCGACTGAATGCAGATGAGAATCAATGCAAGGGGAAAGAGGGTAAGAGGCAGTCCACAGTCTCACCTCCATTCTATCCACACACGTACCAGTTGTATTATCAATGCTGATTAGACCTACATCTAATGAACATCAAATACTGATCAATAGTAATTATAATGATCACGTTTAGCTTTTGACACATACAACATCACTATGGATGACGTATCTCGCATTCAGAAGTAGCACGTCGTCAAACCAACATTGTTAACATGTCCCGAAACAATCTGACAGATGATGTCATCATAATCGAGTGTGTTGCGACCAACCAGTGAGCCCCATTATAAATACTGATCGCTGATTGGTCACTATAGTTAGTCTTCTATTTCGACCAACCAGTGAGCCCAATTAAAAATACTGATCGCTGATTGGTCACGAGTTAGTCGCCTATTTTGACCAACCAGTGAGCCCAATTATAAATACTGATCGCTGATTGGTCACGAGTTAGTCGCGTATTTCGACCAACCAGTGAGCCTTATTATAAATACTGATCGCTGATTGGTCACGATCTTGTCGCCTATTTCGACCAACCAGTGAGCCCAATTATAAATACTGATCGCTGATTGGTCACGAGTTAGTCGCCTATTTCGACCAACCAGTGAGCCCAATTATAAATACTGATCGCTGATTGGTCACGAGTTAGTCGCCTATTTCGACCAACCAGTGAGCCCAATTATAAATACTGATCGCTGATTGGTCACGAGTTAGTCGCCTATTTCGACCAACCAGTGAGCCCAATTATAAATACTGATCGCTGATTGGTCACGAGTTAGTCACCTATTTCGACCAACCAGTGAGCCCAATTATAAATACTGATCGCTGATTGGTCACGAGTTAGTCACCTATTTCGACCAACCAGTGAGCCCAATTATAAATACTGATCGCTGATTGGTCACGAGTTAGTCGCCTATTTCGAACGCATTGGACCGTTTTCCAAGCCTGGAATTCATAGTCGTCCCGTACCCCTAGGGGCGCCCGTTGTTGCTGAGATAACAGTTTCATGCATGTAATTTCCCATATAGAAAACAAATCCATAGCAACAATTCCCTCTAGGTGTAGGGGACGACTATGATTTCCAACCTGACGGATTTACCGTTACGAATGCTGCCGGCGCCACTTTTATTTTTCAGATTGACATTAATTTTTGGATCTTCCAAACATATGCAGACGAGCGCTGTTTAGTGTTTTTAAACAAACCAAACACTGAATGAATGCCAACAAAAACTCAACAATAGACAGTCAGTACGAAATTACTTTACTTGCGGTCACCAGGTTTTTAATTAAATTGAAGGTTCACCCTGAGTCAACAGAAAGTGTGTGCATAGAAGACACCCATGCTTTGCTTGAGATGCGTATATGCAAACTTAAAAATAATATATCGTTAGACGAATTCAAATATTTATAAATACAAGGGTATGAAAGTCAAAAGTGTGTAAACAAACATTAGGATGCACATTGTTTCGATAATAATAGATCAACTGAACTATATCAGGCGGTTGTTCTGTAGTTACTGAGCAAAGGTCCCGCGGCGAAAGTGGTCGGGACCTCAGGGCGTACATTCTAAGAAACTCCACAAATTGGGCTTTTTCACGAGCGCTATTTCGACAGAATTTTGGTTTATTCATTATTTGGTATTGATTTTTTTATTGGATTTTTTACAGAGTTCTAAAACCACTTTAAAAATTAAAAGTTTATAATAAACATTAAACTCTATTATCGGTATGCTTATTTGTGTGTTGATTAGATACGACTCTTTGTATAGGCCTACTGTGTATAGGCCGTGCTTGTATTTCGCTGGTGTGTGTACAAGTGTGGGACTCGAGTTGGTCCGCATGCGCGAACGTCCTCTTTACTGAATAAATAACCAAAATTGTAAAAGTTGGTCAAGTTAAGAGCAACGTCGAAGTCCGAGTCGGTCCAACTCCCGTAACTCCGGAGACATCGCCACGGAAACGGCTTCTTCGAAATGTATGCTGGTTTCAAACCGCGTCTAAGTGTCTTTCCTCACTATCCACTTGTTGATAACTCTATTACGTTGAAGCTGGAGGTCAAGAGTACCTTGAGACCGAGAGTATAGATATCTCTTGCCGGTCACGTGCATGGTAGCGACCTGACCCCGAGCCGCACACCTTAGACGTGCAAGAAACAACCCTAAGTGCGGTGTATGGTCACGACTTCCCATTCTGAGCCCCCGATAATTTTACGTGTTTGAGTGGTTTGAGAGCAATGCTTTCAGTAAGTTGCTCCTTCGTAAATTGAAGCTAATGGAATTGTGGGATTAGGAAGACAGTTAGAGCGCCAAAGTTCTCTTTGGCCTGCGGGATTATAAGAATTATGAAAGTGTCAAGTCTGACTTAGTTGGTTTCAGCAGATTACGTACTTGTACGCTGTGGGCCATGCCTATTGTAAGCTTAATGTGGTAAGCACTATTTTAGCTCCGAGAAATGAGAATGTTACAGTGATTCATTATAATTAGAACGTATGTGCAAAAATGTCAACCCCTACGGTTATCTTCACAAGCATCTTAATTGGTAACTCTTACCCAGTGGCTTAATTGACATACTAGTGCGTTACAAAAACATTCGTTGGACGTAGTAATTGCCATGTTTTGGACGAAAGTCCCAAGTGCTTACAAGTATTGAGAGAGTACACGAACATCGAAATGTTAATGTGCAGTTTTAAGCCTTTAAAAGTGTTTGTTTTGTAATTGCTTAGATCCGTAAAATGATATCACCAACACCATCGTATTATGACACATGTTAATAATATGTCATTTAATTTTAATGTAATTGAAAAGAAGTTTCTAAATTTATATACAGTACTGATCGATAACTATTTGTAAGGTTGGAATATATTTACAAATTGAAAAGTAATATTCAGTTGATAGTTGCAGTGTTTAGCAATGATGCAAATGTTTGCGTTGGTGTTTTGGGTTTGCACTCTAGACTAAAATGGTATAATTCCTGGGGTTATGACTGTGCTTTATTTCCTTGTTTGTTGGTTTTAATGTTTTTATTCTGGACCCTCTCTTTACACAGGTTTCATCAACTTTCTCAGCGGGGTAAACCATGGTTAATCTACCATTGATTAAATTACCCTAATGTAGGAATATTGTCGAATGCTCAGTTATTTACCACTGTATTTTGATTTGAAATGCTCTCGTGGAAAATATGAATTGTGTAATGCTCACATTTGGAATAATTTGCTCTATATCTCCGTCTCTCTCTGTTCATCATATACCCAGCCCATTACCATTAGCATATAGATGCTACTCGAAACTTCCTGTTGGAGTAGTTCGAGTTTTGAATGTTATAACTTGACTCGGGATGGATCCAGATCACCGCTAGCCCCCTAATGCATAGATAGCAAACCAACCACGCATGAAACCTCACCACGGAAGAGCCTCCATGCATAACAAGTGCACGGGACACACACACACACACGCACAAAGTACGATGACAGGCCGGTCCATCCGTCTCTGTCAGAAGATGCGGAGGTTATTACGCTACACAGGCCGCATCCTTGTAGGGGTTGGGGGGGGGGGGGGGGTACTTTCTGATGCCACACACGAGAGAGGAGAGTGAGCGTCGCCCTCCACCCCTAGGGTGACTTGCACCCTATTAACTGAGGTGGCTGGCTACGTCACACATGGTATGATCTCTACTACAACTCTAATTGTGGGGTGGTGTTAAGCAATTAAAATGGGCTTACAGTGATGATGGTGTTGTACAAAAGTGGATACTTGTTTTAACTGGAAACTCGTCGTGAGAGTTTAGCTTTAGAAGGTTTAACTTTTCTGAAGTTGTCATGGCGCAGTGATATAATAAATAAATGTGTTCTTAACATAATTTGTTAATACACGATTATGAATTTTTCTATTGCTAACGGAATACTTTTATTGACTTTTGTCGTTACCAACTAGCACTCTATAAGATATATGCTTTACATCAAGCATTTTATATTATTCAGTGTGCTGTAATATTAGTGTAGTGCTTTAAAGAAAGCCATACACAAATACAAAATAAAGAAATAAAATAAAAGTGTGGGATCGTTTCTTTGAGAACTGTGTACAGCTTTGTGAATTTGAGATGAAGGATAATTACAGAAAACTCATGACTTATGCTTTATAGCTCTCAAGATCGAGTATGCAATGATGAACGTCCGAAGGGAGGGGAGGGAAAGTAGGGCCTTCCCCCCCCCCCTCCCCCTCTCCTGGCTGTGACCCAGTCACCAATATAATGTTGCTCTTGTTCATGTTATTATATGGTAGACTCTTAATGTATGCGTACATGTTTTTCCTAAAGAGTGTACAACTATTGAGTGTAGGTTATTGAAATGTTCATTGCCCCCCCCCCCCCCCCCCCCCTCCCCTGTTTAAATGTATGTGGGTGCCCTTGTATGCAATTATTCCGAAACGTCAGTTTTTTATTTGCGACAATCTACGCGACGTCGAAAGCCAATTAAGAACGATCAGTCACAGGGCATTACACATATCATTGACAGTTTATATTGTCACTACAATTAACAAGACGGTATTTATCTCAAATCGTTTGGACTGAGTGGTAACCGTACAAACAAACCAATACATGTTTACATATTTTTACAACACTTGAAGCAATTCCCCATAATATTTCCGTGCATGTCTTGCTACATAAAGTTTAAAATAACATCTGTTAATACTAAGCATGCATTGCACATTAACATTATTATTATTACTACAACAACGATAAAACCTCCAGCAAAAACCATCTCAGACTATGACCCCATGCACTGGTGCACTGGTGTATGCTGGATCTCTCCACACTTACACCAACGCGGTGTTTTATCAGATCACTCGACTTGTGTCTCGCAGATGACTAAGCAGAAACCCTGTTTGTTTTCTTACGACTACCTACTTATTTATATGTTTAAGAAGGCACCACTTCTGCGCGCAAGCCAACCTATGGTGTGAATTAATTTTGCATGGCGTGCTGTACAATGTCGTTGTTTTCTCGCCCTTGTTTACAGACGAAGCTTTTAATACTGCGTCGCATAATTTATCCCCGGCTGGAGGAATTGCACCATCGTCGTGCGCTCTACATTTCAGAATAGAGATAACTAGATTTGGCGAAGCATTATTGAATTGAAATAAATTTTCCCAACTCTGCAAGTCTCTGTCATTCTACGAGAAAGCACAATTCAGGCGGGCGGGCGCGTTTTATTTCCCTTCCAATTTTATAAACGGTTCGCGAAGCAGATGATTGATCATATTACACGCAGCCTGACGAGCGAATTAATGTAATGAACGGAACGGGACAAGCAATGCGCGTGTTTTTCAACGTGATAATCTCCAGATAAGCTGTGTTTATGAAAGTTCTCTACACCATATTATTTGAGTGTTAGATTAACCATTTCGGTCTCGTGGTAACAAAGCAATTTATTCTACGACTTTGTATTTTACTATATTTCCGGTCAAGCACACATAACATAACATAACCATATTCAAACCCCTCTCGGGATTTCATCATGGAAAGTAAATGAGGAGTAAGAGGGGAGGGGGGGGGGGGGCATTAGTCTTACAACTAGGTGGTTATTGTTTTACACACAAAACTGACAAAAGGGTTACGGGCCAGAGCCCCCAGTCTTCTCAGAGTAAAAGTTTGTTTCGTGTTTCTCTTTTCATATGTCAAGACATGAACTTCAGGCAAACGTGATATGAGAGTTTATAAGCTAGGTATGCATGTGAAAGTTTCAACGCAAACGTTATACAATTTTCGTTACAAGTTATAATACTGACAACATATAATGGTAGGTAGGGAGTACAATGTTGCCTGGTGTATCGCCCCCTTGCTGCACTTTATCGCATCCAGAACGTAAAAAACTTGCCCAACAGGTGTAAGTCCAGTAGGCCTACTTTGTTCTATGGTTCCAATTTGATTACGAAAATCCAGTGTATTGCGGAAAGGGCACAAGTCTGCGGAGCTCGAAAAGTAAAGTTTGAATTTATCTCGAAGCTATGCTCAATGGACTTACGCCCTTTCTGAAATACGTGATTCAATTACATTATCCATAAGTATATTTATATAACTGCAACTTTTTATTAGATCTGATTGACCGCGTCATTGTGTGTGGTACAAATATATCGCAGTGCTTTATTTCAGGGCGAACACGGGCGGACGCGTCCACTTTCTCTTTTTTCGTGGGTGGACGCGTCCACCCACTTCTTTTTTTAGAAAACCGTAATTGAAAAGTCAATACGATGTTGTAATAGACGGGATAACCTGTTTACCCCTGTACTAATATGCCGATTGGACTTTTCCCCACCGTTTTCGTCAATGTTGAAATTCGTTTTGGTGGTTTTCTGTTTTTTTTTGCACTACAAACACGACAAGATATTGCATACAGTTTGGTATTTTTTTTCGTAAACGCTCAGAACGCACTCTAAAAGCAAAAGCCCGATTTAAACAAAAGCGCCTGCGGCGCTATTGTTGGGGTCCCTCCCTCCCCCTCCCGCCCTCCTCCCCGCCGAAGAAAATCGTCGAGCGTCCGCGCACTTATTATTTTAGAAATGAAGCACTGAATCCGAGTATTCTAGTAGTGTTCAAATGGACACAACACTAAACAGCAAACCAAGCTCGGTGGTCGTATCAGAAGATGTGGCTCATGCAACGATGGTGGTAAGATAACGAAGACCAAGTCGTACCCACAAGGCGTATAATTTGCAAACAATAGCGTCGGGGGAGGGGGGGGGGGGGGAGTTAGCTAATATTACACAAGTATACTCGAATCTCAAGAGACGCTGTTGTCAAGAGGAAATACCCTCATCGAAGTTGGGGCGGGGGGTGGGGGGTGTTCGTGGAACAGCCTTGTTCTCGGAGGCAAAAAAAAACCCAGCCTAAAATGCACTAATTATATTTTGTTCGTAGCTGTGTTGTTATGTGTAAAAGCCCCTCGTGTCACTGTCAAGTGCGACCTCGTTAGTTTCTATGGCACTAGATTGTTCGAGGTAGTGATTGGCATACTTGATGCGAGTTACTTCTGCCACGAGCTAAGATTCTCACAAAGATGACGTGTCGCGTGTCAGCTATTGATTATATTGGACCCTAGAGGTGATGTTAATATGTTTATCGTATGCTGGGTATAGTTTGCCCAACACAACCAGTGATGCTTACGAGACAGTCAAGTCCAGCATTACCAACTTATATTCTACTTCTCTAGCTCCTAACATCTATACTTGAAAAGGTGCATTAGGTATCATTTAATTTACGACCTTGGGTTGTAAACATGTACATTTCTAACACAGAGGACTATAAAGTCTCTCCACAGCAACTTTGGTGCTGGTGACGTCACATATGAGTGGGACTTGTCCAATCAAATGTGAGTATTGCCGTAAGCCGCCCGCTGATTGGCTCCGACACGCCCATCTGTGATGTCCCCAGCACCAAACTTGCTGTGGAGCGATTGTAACAGCTTGGCATTTGAGTATAATATGGGCATGCATACGTCACATTGTCAACATTTTATACCAGTGCATGCCATATACTTGTTACCAATTATAACAATAAAGTACCGTTATTAGATAAAAAAAAAGTTGATATTGGCGGAATCTGAAATACTATGTGTGCACTTGTACTGAATTTATAATTCATAATATTAGTTGTTGCTTCATAGCAAGTGAAGGTATTGGAGCTGGCTGTGGCTGGGAGGCGTCGCAGGCTACAGTTTTCTCACACTGCCTATTCTATCGCCGTGTAACTATTATCCCTACCAAGAGTGTTCCGAGTAGTTAATGGATTAACACTCAGGCCATTAATTTTATTTCACCCCCCTTACACAAACAAGCTAGAAGTCAAACTTTAAATGAACCGATCAATGCCTGACAAGACCAGATTCTTGCTCATTTATTACCAATTGGGAAGCTCGACACAGGAAGTTATTAACATGTTAATTTTTGACAGGTTTGTGGTTTTTTAATACCACGATGCGGCTTTGCATTATGCTTCACTCCAATGTTTGAAACCGTCAATCCGGGAGATGTATTTCTTTTAAGAAGCGCCAAGACGTGAGGTCGACAGGGGAGAGGGAATTTCACCAGTGACCTAAGTAGGTCTGGGAAACTGGAAGCTTGGAAATTGCAGACCCACCTCCTAACGAGCGAACTTCAAGTGCCAGGAAAACTCGTACCAGCTCATAATGAGGAAAACAGAGAAAGCAAAGGAAGAAAAGATAAAAGCTGAAAGTACGAGATTTAAAACTTTGAAAGCTCAAAGTGAAGATTGTGTAGAAGCCATAAGTTTTCCCACCATGTTTTGTAGAATACTGGAGCTGAATGTAGAACGATCAGGAAAAGTGTTTTAGGAGTTCTGAGGCGTTTGCATATAACTTACGAAATTACATCTGCCAGTCAAAATATTTCCCCTCCAAAAATGATGGAATTTTTTATGTGGTAGATTTCATTTCTAGGGCTTTCTCCGAGTAGGAACTATATTATGTAATAACGAAATCAATTTCAGCGAAACGCTAGGCCCGCACTCTGTGCTTGTTTCTGAGAACGAATGGTGTACACTTTCTTATGAGTTCAACTGCTATAAACATAAATCACATTACAACTGCATGTAAGAGAATGCCAAACGTAACATAATAAAAACAAGGTACCAAAACCGTGCAATTAATGGTATTGATTCTAACGCTGTCGTGCGGGGTTCGCAACGACATTGCCCAGAAATCAGAGGCTTCTTGAAACTCTCTCTAAAAACAAATGAAACTACTACAGTTGCTTTATAACGATGGATGCAGTCATATCAATATCAGAAAGATAATCTATAAACGTTAGCATCAAAAGTAAAACACTTCTTAGTCGTTTGCTCACAAGATAATAGGACGTGTGATTGTGTTTCTATGTCGTAGGTAAAACGACAGAAAGAGAAAAGGTCTATCTATATTCTTCGGTGCCCAATAATTAAGGAATTTTTATTACAAACATTCCACGTGAATATTGTCTCCATAATGTAGAAAAATTCAACACGTTCATAACTTTGATGGATTTCTGATAATGTATACAAATTTTGATAATTTCTGCTTTAAAAGAAAACTGAGTGGGGGAGCTGAGAACTGAGTGGGAAGAAAATAACAGATGTTCAGTTTATTAAATGTAGATGCTTTAACGTAGCTATACTAATGGGTTCTTTGCCCCGTTGCTCTTATAAAGCGTTTTCCGATAGATCTGTGTTGTGTTGCGCCACTATTTGTTCACTTGGAAACAAGATATGGACCCAATCCAATCCAATCCAATAGGGGTCGGCACCTTATCAGCGTTATTAAATACTTCGGAAATCTCTATACATATATGTAGTGCAAAGCCGTGGAAGACCGTGTAACGTATTGCACTTAACGTAGGAAAACCCTCAGCATGACGCGTTGAAAGCAAGCACGTCAACGCCCACGAACATCTGTCTAAAAGTTCTCAAAGTTACAGCCATGCCATTGTTATAAGAATGTGCATATCTTAGATTTCTCTTCGTCACAGTTATTTCACTTATAGGCAGCAATAGAAATGTATTTTCTACTTCTACTTATTGGATCATGTTATAGAACTAGCATATTCGTGACGGAACGAAAATTTACATTTATATTGTGTCTCTCACATTTTTCGACCATTTTGTTTTAGAGAAATATTGTTTAGTAACTGTGGTGTAACTAAGTAGTAAGTATCTTCTTGACCGATGCTGTTACAGAATTAATGGCGCGAAATCTACACTAAAGTTTGTGGATGTTCCAAATTTTAGCTTGATAGGAATCTCCGTTCTATACTGCTATCGTGTCCTACCTAAAACATTAAAGTAGAATGGAAACGTGCTCTTCGCTCGCTTAAAAAGCTATTGATGGTACGCTTATAGCAGATAAATTTAACAGTAAAAGTAGTGATTTTAGTATTAATGTAGGCACGTATACCAATTGCTACCCTGATGAAATAAACATGAAACGCATTAAAAACGTTTATAATAAATTCATCGATTTGCTATACGTTATCAGAACATGTTTCTGTAACTCTCTAGACAGCAACATGTGTCCATGATATGTTTTCTTTGTGATGACTGATGAATGGCAATGATGATGATGATGATGATGATGATGATGATGATGATGATGATGATGTGACATTCCAAACGTTCCTTCTCATTACCAGATCACATGAGGCTCGATTTATGTTTTTACTCACATATTTCCTGTGTTAGAGGATATATATGACTTTTATTCCTGCAGCATAAAGTTATTTTTCTCTCTCTTGCTTCTTATTTCGTATGTTATTTTTTGCTTTTTATGGTAACAACTTTAAGAAAAGTTATACGGTAGTTCTGGATAGGAAACAATTGAAAAATGAAATGGGTGTTGGTAAAAACGTTGATTGATGTATTTTGGTCGGGGAAAAACTCCGTGAAGATCAGTGATTTCAGTTTAGTGTTGGCATGTATGTTGATGATATGGAAATGTGGATAGTGGGTTGAGATGTGCCAACATAATATTATAGAAGTTGAATACAATTTCCTTTGCTCCCTCTCATGAATCATGGCTGTCAAAGTGTTAGACATCTAGGACGAGAATGTTGTGGAAATGGGTTCATTTGGAATACAGAACAAAAATACGATGCCGGAAGATACGTTGCAGTTGTTAATCACTTAAAGGCGCTCCGAGGTAAAGCAGTGTGTCATCAAACACTGCTTTAGAGATATTTATAGTTTTATTGGCATAGCAATTGGAAAACTAATGGCTTTCGATATATCATGTCGACATTAACATTGATGTAAATGATGACTAAAACAATGGTAGTTTCAACTAAGTACATAATAAATTGAAAGGAGTCTTCCTCTGGAGATAAATTATTTTAATGGATAGAGTAGAGAATAAGTTAGTGATTTTTAAGTATTACGTTTTCTTTCATGCCAAAATAACTAATTTGGTTTGTTGACTACACAGCTACTTCCGAAGTAATTCTCTCGTGATTTACTTAGCTGAAAATGTTGTAAATTTCGTTATTAATTTCGATCTATAAGTGGTAGAAAATATTTCAGATTATCTTCTTGAAACTCCAATAAGCCGTCCACAGAAGGAAGCACAGCCTCTCATACAATTAGTTTTATTTTATTAGATTAACCAATCTTACGCTCAATATGGCGCATAAAAGCGGAAATTGTGTTTTTTTAACCTTCTAAAAAAAATATATTAAATATTGATTCAGGACAGACGGATGTTTGTAGAATTCTATAAATTGTAACCGGATCTCGATTTAGCAAACATTTCCGATTCAGAATAGATAATGAAATCAAATTGAATAAATGAATAGAAAATTGACAACACTCATGGTTCTAGTGCTGTGTATATTGTACTTTACATATATTATCTCAAAACCCCGTTCACTGTATCTATTACTAAAACATATAGACATGAAATAAAATATTTGTTTCCTTTATTCGTATTAATTATTTTATAGCTTGCCAAGAAGATATAGCTATCTATCGAATACCCTGTGGGGACATTGTTAAATGCTTCTACAAAATAACCCATTACAATTTAATGTTAACAATATTAACGATACGCCCCTGTTCCCCCCATTCATTCCCCCCAGTCATTGCATTTAATGCAATGACTATATTATTTGTCTATGTTTTAACAGTAGGTAACGAGGGGAAATGCAATTACTATATTATTTCTCATGAATATTGTGATATAACTGTGATAAGCTACGTAGGAAAACTTTTAGAATCATGGTTGCGTTTGATTTATTGACTTGACAATTTTCACAATACATCAGTATATTTAAATGTGGTAAGAACAAAAGAAAAATTTACGATCACAATACTTTAAATATCTTTACGCAGTTAATTAATTACAAACATATAAAAAGTACAAGTATTTGTCTTTAAGTCAGCTCTCCTGGTCTAGGTTGGTCCCTCCTCGTGGTTACCGATGCCTGCAAAGAGGGGCATATATTTGGGCATTTGGGTATATATTATTTCGGCATATATTTGATTATTTCTTTCTTTCTTGATCTAATATTGCCTTCTTAATTTTTCTACTCCTACTTTAACACTGTTCTTCTTCATAAATGCCGGCTCTCATTGACTACACTTCTTACATTATTCATGGGCACTATTTAATTAAAAGAATCTACCGTAAACGCTATTGCATTGGTGCATACGCACTTGATATTCTTGCTGGTATGTCACGGTACAGATGAGCTTATTTAAAAAAAAAATGTTTTACAACATACTTCGCTACATAAGATGTCTAATCACATATGAACCAAACACTGTTTGTTGTGTTTTATTCATTGTGCTGCGTTGCATCATGTAAACAATAATATTTGCAAGGGAATTATTACATGTGCCGTACAATTCCCCTCGGGCTTTCAAATTGTTATTTTTCTTTAATTCTTTACAAGGGCAGCTCCATCTCATGTTCTTTTAACAGATCCAAGGCTACTCCGAGCAAGAAACACGGGCTGACTAATATGAAAGATCTTTTTTCCTCTCCACAGAAATAAACAAACGGCCTCCTGCTTTTCAGATGTCGCACCAACCCAAATAAACCTAGCTCGTGGGGAAACCCCACATGTCACTCCGGAGACTGTTGCACGGAGCGAGTGAGGGGACTGGGGAGGCGGATTGATGCAACGAGGGCAGCGGGACGACCATGGCTAACAATCCGTCCTAGTTGGGTCAGGTGTCTTGTGTTACCGTATTGCAATACGATATTGCATAGTGAAATAGACACGCAGATGATTTTCACCTACAATGACAGTACAAGACATGTAAACAAAAATCTATTTTTAAACGGCATCAAACTTTACAATAGTCTACCACTTACTAAAAAACTCAATAAAAATGTCAATACGTACAAAGCCGAATGTATCAACTTTCTTAAGAATTAATACCCATATAACTTATATGTAAATTACTATAAATTTAAATCTCTGTCTTATATTATTACGTTTAAGTTCATTTTTTTTTTTTTATTTCAATCTATGATATATCTTAATTTGCAATTGTAATTTCGATGTCTCACTCTGTACCCTAACATTGTATCTATGCAATATATATTAGCGAAAGCTACATAAATAAACACTTCTACTATACCACTATTAAATTAAGTTGTAGCGGCTTTAAATGTGAGTTCAACTGTTTTTTGTCTCAAGGTGCAAATTAAATACGAGATAAGAATGTTTGTTTCCTTTATTTTTGTTAACCTTTATCAATATACCTATAAGGATATCAATATTGGGATAATATTGGGATGAAGATCAATAAGGATATTACATCATAGTTATAGATGGGGAATATTTATGTTATGTGAGAGCAATTTTCTTTGTGAGCTTCATGTAGCAGAAGTAAATACATATGTTTGTTAGCAATACTTCATGCAAGAATTAATTCCTTCCAAAGAAATCACATCAATATTTCTTTAGCATCATTGAACGTAGACTGCTGAACAATTGGATATATTTTCTCTGTGCGCGACGTATAAAGCCTATACGCCATCAACAACGTTTACGTGCAGAGCGTCACGACGTATCGTATAGGTCGAAGGGCTGTAACGAACTTCCGTTTCGCAAACACGTTTTTGCGACACAAATGTTCGTTTAGACATTTTTTCAAACGTACGAACGGAAATTGGCCTTTGAAGAATGGTAATTGCATTTGAACGCATTTGCTGTAGTACTGTGTAGAATGAAAAGCAATATCGCAATGTTACTGGTAATTTGGGTCAACCGTTTTCTTCAATATGACCATGAAGCACATTGTAGCATTTATACTTATTATTAAAGTTGAAATACTCTCCTATAGCTTATCGGAGAATTTGGAGAGATAAAACCGCAGTTGAAATACTCTCCTCTAGCTTATCGGAGAATTTGGACGGATAAAACCGCAGTTGAAAAACTCTCCTCTAGCTTATCGGAGAATTTGGACAGATAAAACCGCAGTTGAAATACTCTCCTCTAGCTTATCGGAGAATTTGGACAGATAAACCGCAGTTGAAATACTCTCCTCTGGCTTATCGGAGAATTTAGACAGATAAAACCGCAGTTGAAATACTCTCCTCTAGCTTATCGGAGAATTTGGACAGATAAAACCGCAGTTGAAATACTCTCCTCTAGCTTATCGGAGAATTTGGACAGATAAAACCGCAGTTGAAATACTCTCCTCTAGCTTATCGGAGAATTTGAACAGATAAACCCGCAGTTGAAATACTCTCCTCTAGCTTATTGGAGAATTTGAACAGATAAACCCGCAGTTGAAATACTCAAAGGGAATAGCACACTCTGAAACCTAGTTCATTATACCATGCTAAATCGCAACACAGTATTTTCTACGACATAGGAATGGTTGCCATTTCATCTCGTTGTTTAGTTATGTACTGCGCCAAACTACAACATACGTTATTTTGAAGTATAAGTATGTTAACAATTTCCAACTCTTGCTGGCTGAGTGGAGATCTAGTCCATCTAAAATCAATAGCACTGTATCGTGTCATACGAACTGGATCAAACGCGTGTCAAGCTGGAGTCCTCATACGTATGTGTCCTGCGTTGAGCTTAGTCCAACCGATAGATAACTCAATCACTGTACAATTAATTGTCCTGGCTTCCTGCCAGGTAGAGGCCAGGCTCTGTGACTCGACTGCGTTTACAACTGACACCCATTAATTAAGGTGTACATGGCGATAGCTTAGGAGAGAACATTTTCATGACACCCACACTAATGAATGTCATTGTAGAAACACCCGTGGATTAGAGGACATCAAACTAGGGATTTCATTTGATTTATCCCTCGCCCAGTGGTTTAGTGGGGACAATTCGTGGGACTCATATTCCATGAACGATATTATCTGCAACGATGAAAACACAGGGGATGCTCTGGACTGGATTCTATGTCGGGGGTTGCAAATGTTGACGTGCGATAAATAGACACGCCCGTGTACGAAGTGATTAGTGATGTTTGATGTTTATGTCACATTTTAATGGGCTGATTGCTTCGTCACTTGTTTCGTATATATATCGTGCATGGTGATTGCTGTCAGAATGAGCCACGCACGTTGATGTTTGAAACACAGTCGACGCGTTAGATGTGTTTAAAAATAAATTCTCAAACATCAAACAACAAAGTGCATAATATGTGATCATCGTGCGTATTTCCTCTTACCCATAAATTATTTTATCGTTCATGTCCACACCTACTAGAGTAATATAGTCCCGTCAAATTAACTTGCAAGGTGTTGTCGTCACGGATTATGTAATAGGGAAGTGACGCATGACGCAACTACCAACGAAAATCTAGTTGCATCCCGTTCTCATGCCTCAGGTATTGAGTGATAATATAATCCGCAGGTTGTCAGACGTGGTGAGATTGAATTCCATTCATGGCTGGTGCAGTCAATGCAGTGGACAATAACAATGCAGATATCGGGAAATCTCGAGTTAAATACCGTTGAAATAGACCGTGTGGAGCGACCGTCTCTGCTCAGAATTTTAGGGGTCACCCTGCTTCTTACGACGTCGCCACTATTAGGATAATATAATATTAATAGTGATGTTGATGATGATGATTCTTGTTGCATAACGTCTCGATTATTGCAATCATGTTATTCGAGACGATGGGGGGGGGGGATAGATAAAGATGAAGGACGATTGAAAATCCATGCCTGATGCAGAATTCTAGCCCATCTTCCTAGGACGCTTAGGGCCTGACAATAGCAAACAGGTAACGTGAAATCCAGAGACGAATTCCGTCTCTTCTGAGAATTTTACAGAATTTTACACAACGACGGAATTTGACTTGTGCCGAGTAAACTGTTGCACTTGTTTTTCTCCCTGTTTGTTGTGACCTCGTTCTACCCAACTGTGCCCATGTATGCTCGCGCACGCGCAAGAACCTCCTTCCATCCTGTGATGAAACGCTCGGAAATAAAAACTTGACAACGGCGTAGCTGTAGGAACACATGGCCGGGAGACGTATCTAGAATACTTTTATCACAATAAAAACGGTTCAAGAAAATAAACCCAGACAGCTTGCAATGTGACGATGAAATGGTGTTGCTCAGTCGTGTCTTGTCGATGTAATTCAGTTTCAGATAGAAAGACTCGCTGGTTTGTTAGACCACGTGGCTGCAAGCAATATGGCGGTATTCAGACGACTGCAGGGGGGAGAAGCCCAATCGTCCGTGTGCATATATGAGAACGGGGATACAGGAATTTAATATCCTTCTTTGACCAGCCAATACAATACAATATTGTCCACAAGTCAGGTATTCTATTTTATGGAACGTAACATTCTATTTGTATTTAAAACGAATGCGATAGCAGAATGTGGCTTATGAAAAGTTGTCTACATTGTGTGTCTGATCTGATGTATGAAGGAAACACGATTACAGAAGCTCGCTAGGATATTTTTCAGATTGGAATATTTTTATGAAACTCTTATTGGTCTGGTTTCAAATTGAATACATCCACGTACCAAAAAGAAAAAAAGGGTTTGGATAGAATAGGACATCTTTCTTTTGATAAATCGTGCATTGTGGCCGAAATCAAAGTTAAAAGTATCCAATATCCATCCATTGTTTTGTTGCTGATAAACCAGAAGAATCCAATTAACCTACTGTGGTAGTTAGAAAATGTCAATATTTCCAATCTGTATTTGGTAAAGTCGCTCCACAGCAACTTTGGGGCTGGGGACGTCAAAGATGGGCGTGTCGTAGCCAATCAGCGGGCGGCTTTCACCTACACTCACATTTGATTGGCCAAGCCTCACTCATCTGTGACATCACCAGCCCCAAAGTTGCTGTGAAGCGACTTTAATATTATGTAAGTTTTCGTTTAAAAACCATGCACATGAGCAATAGTGATACAAAAGTCACTAGTCGGAAAACAAAAACTACTATCCTGCCTTATTATCAATAGCTCGCAATAATCTCTATAGCAAGCTTCTATCCATACTAAATACTGCCCGCTTCAAATGCCCTTGGAAAATTGTGATATTTTAATTTTAACGAATATCGTATTAAAAGTTTTTCCTAAGGAAGATCGAAGAATCTATGACGTGGTAAAACGAGAACTAGGGTTGCCTTGATTTAATGTATTCTCATGCTTAGCCGAGTACAATAAGTTAGAACAACTAGTTCCGACTTGAAACAGGTTAATAAGGAATAACTAACGACATTTGGTTGGTTACCTGGATACTCCTAACATGGTGGGCGTGACAAATGGTGCTTGTGTACTTTTCTAAGCGGTAGACTGTATTAAAAAATGTGTGAGAATATCAGGAATCTATTGATTTCTTTGAAACAGCGTGCATGAAAGATGATGGTTATGTAACGTAGTGGCTAGTATAGGTTCTCCAACCCCTCGTTCTTGCCCTGCTGATTGGCCATGTTATGTCACGTGACACTCAACGTCGCGTCACCCTTACACGAGTAAACATCAAGAACCACATTATTCTACCTGCAAATAAAACGCCACGCCAGTTTGAATCTATTCAAAGGTTACTCTCATAAAAGTATGTTTACAACAGTTACATTTATTAGTGTGTCATATTAGTATCAAACTTTACGGCCGTCCAGAGTAACATTTATGAGCGTAGCCCTCAGAGAATATATGACACACTTTCAAGTAAGTCCGATGTTTTATTTCTTATTTTTCATCGCCAGAGAAACCTCATAGTGAATTCTAAAACTCGACTGTACACGCTAAGGGAATGAGAATAGAACTCTTCCAGCATACAGCTACAAATAAAAGCTTGCTCCGTAATGCAATGCCGGGGGTGGGAAAATGTGGAGCAATACATGCTGCTAAATAGTTTATACCGTTGAGTTGTTGCAAGTTTCACGACACGTGGATGAGGTCTGTAATGTGCTGCGCGCACCTCAGTCAACACTTCGTACTCTAAGAACGTGTGCAAATATTATTCTAGATCGTAATTCTTGTTCTTGGTCTAGTTCTAGGTTAAGATCTAGGTCTTATTTTATTTAGAGTTTTCCCAGCAACAAGAAAGTTTCAAGATGTTATAAATACACTTGAGGTGCCAATATAGGAAATTGCTCTAGCCGCCATGATCAAGACCTAGAACGTGTCGACTTTTAATTAATTAATTAATTTAATTATTTCTTGTTCTAGTTCTTATTCTAGCTGTCAAGGTTAAGTCGCGTGGGAGTATTCGAACATTACTTCATACGTGACCGATGATTGATGACGTAAAATGAATGTTGAATGAATGAATGAATTTATTCATCTGCCGTTACAAAACATATTTGTACCAGCGGATAAAAAACTGTGCAGCAACTTCTTAGTCGTAGAACAAATAAATGTGCGTGAACACTATAGACAAAATTCAACCTTCCAAAAGTACTCACAGCATAATTTGACTGTATAAAACAACATCGAGAGAAATACGCCACAAAATAAATGTAAATAAATTTTGAGTTTTTTAGAAGACTTTCAGTACGATTTATTCGATATCAAAATGTAAACAGGATGTAATTACATACCACAAGCATCACAGCCCAAAACCAATGCAAATTCCAACTAATACAACTCATTTGTACACGAAGTGTATAATTAGTTATCTGTGACTAGAGCGCACTTGATTATTTGTACAACATACAATTATTTGCAATGCGAGTACAACGAAATGCGCTGATTATCTGTGCTATAGGTTTTCATCAAAATGTTAATAGATATAATTACCTAAATTTACGGTCAATGAACAAATAACTGCACGTTATGTCGCTATAATGATTGATTAAATAGCTATGCGGGATGTTAACACACAGTCTGACGGATGGGGAAATTGATGAATAATTAAAATACTGGATGGAAAGAGGGAGTTGTAATGAGTGAATCATAAATGTAAAAACCTTGATGATTGATTAATGAGCCAGGGTAAACGTGTGCAACTTTGCTTGGCAGTCCCGTTTGTTTCTATAACAAACTTGAAACAGTGGTTTTCAGTAATCTTTGGTTTTACTTATAAAACGAGGCAGACTTCACAAAGACAAAAACAAGAGAAGTAAAATAAATAGAACGAAGCTGCTTTGACTACCTACAATTACGTACAATCTACAACGTGCTATGTGTCAGAATGCTATTTGACAGAATATATGTGCAATGTATTGGATTCGACTACTAGGTAGTAGGGAGTATACACTCAAATAAATTTTAAACTAGTTGATAAATTAAAACACTTTGTTTTAGTAATTTGTGTTTTTTTTTCAGAAAGCAGTGTCCAAAATTAAATAGACATGAATATTAATGTTTTTTTTTTTATATTTTTTTAAACATTGCTGTTAAGCAAATTTAAAAATCATAACAGCTCATTTTCTAGGCTAGGTTTCAATCAAATAATGGCCACTGTGTCGTCACGTAAAGAGTGCCTACGATAGGTGAGAGCGGGTGGTTATGGTGACACTTCAGCCAATCAGATTAGCCATCGTTTAGTGACAAACATGCTGCGTCTGTCGTGAGAACTGTGCATTAACATGTATGTATAACTCCCGCGCTATTGTTTGAGATAAGCCCACCGAACTAGACATTACCTTCATTCGTTAAGATCCGCGATAAAAAACAACAGGATGTATTATACAGCCTACCGTATCAATCACACTCACATCTATGTTTTCGGGTGTTTTAACACAACAGTTACGAACTGGGATCGATTTAATATAAACATCGAATTTACGTACAGGATTTCTTGGAATAATTAAACACATAGTGTACTAAAATTAACTCACAACAATTCAAGTGGCAAACGCTTGTTTATTGTATCTTCCTCAGCTGTAATAAAGTTGAATGGCAGCGCATATTATGTAAGGAAGCCGCATTATTGTTTTGGTTGCGTCCCGTGGGCAATGAGACTAATATCAATCTTCCCAGCGACCTTCAGAGCCAGGATTCGGATAGAGTCAAAGGTTAGTGACCTACTCGTGTTATTACGAACTGCACAACAATGATGATAATAATAATAATAATAATAATAATAATCCATCGATGACTGAAACTTTGCCGTAGTGATGGGGCTTTCAAACAAATATCAGTCATGGCTGACGCTGAGAAACATAATTATACTTATATTATAATAATAATAATAATAATAATAATAATTTTTTTTTTTTTTTTTTTTTTTTTTTTTTTATTAAATCGTTTCACACATACATACAATATGAGAAATTGTTTTAATTCCCACTAAACCACAAAGTGGTTTGTCAGTGGGACAATCATATAATTAAAGTGCAGTATGCGGACTGGTCGTGACACACAAAAGATATAATATCTGATATATAGTTTATGTAATTTAAATATAATTTATGGTTAATAGAAATACAAAGAGAGTAGTGAAATACAAGAATAGCATAAATACAATAAGTGGTTCGTTCAATCATAATTATATATACAAATATAAATTTACCATGACTAATTCTCTAAATAATTCAAATAATATAATCTACATTGCCGTTTAATAGTTGACAATTTGTCTGCGTATAATAGACCTCCTGGCAGTGAATTAAATACTCGTGGTACCACAGACTGCAGACGACGATCGCCGTACTTATTGTGTGACAAAGGCACAATGTAATGTCCCTTTGTCGCTGATCGGGTGATTTTCGAATGTATGTAGGAACGTTTGTAGGTTGAGTCAAAGAAATGCTTAATTATTAAACGGTAATTATATTGTAAATCAACAGGTAAAATAGAATAGAAGCTGTAGATGAACGGAAAGTCTGGTTGAATGTAATATGTACTGCGGGGGTAAATCAATAAGAGTATACTTTTCTGTAAATTTAGTAAGTTATTTAAAATATACCTTGACGCGTTTCCCCAAGACAGAATAGCATACGATATGGTTGCCTCCACCAGAGCAATATAAACGACACGGATCAAACCAAAAGGTAATATTGATTTTAAATTATATAATTGGTATGCACAAGAACGAAGTTTTTTACATATCATATTAATATGAGACTTCCAAGAAAAATCCTTGTCTACTAAAACTCCTAGGTACTTATGTTCAAGCACCGATTCAATTTGTTTTTGACAATTGCAAATATTACCAGATTTCGATTTTAGTGCCATATTATGAATACAATCTATTGAATGAAACTTTATCTTTATTTCTGTGTTCCTATCTTTATTAAGTGGCATACAAATATGCACGAATTTAGTTTTTGACGAATTGACAACTAAAGATTTATCATGTGTCCAGCATTGTAAGTTACGGAAATCATCATTAATATAGATTGTAGCTGTCGCAAGATCTCTGTGCACTGCAACAATTGCTGAATCGTCAGCAAAGAAAAAAGCTGCACACTTTTTAATTATATTCCCAATTTCATTTACGTAAATTATGTAAAACTGTGGTCCCAGAATAGAACCTTGGGGAACTCCTGATTGAACGTTTTTAATGTTACTAAAAGTTTTCCCTATTTTCACTGTTAATGTTCGGTTGCTTAGATAACTATTGAACCATTTCAAAACGTTGCCTCTAACTCCAATTTTTTCTAATGATTCCAAAAGTTTTACGTGACTTATGGTGTCAAAGGCTTTCGTAAAATCAACAAACATTGCAATAGCATGTAAGTTTTCATTAAGCTTTGTATTTATTAAATTTGTGAATTGAAGCAGGAGTTCCTCAGTACTTTTTCCTTTCTGATACCCAAACTGCTTATTATTTATTATTTTAAATTTAGTTAAATAATTTATGAGACGGTCAGCTATATAACGTTCTAAGATTTTCTCTATTACTGATAATATTGCAATTGGACGGTAATTTGAAAAGCACATATGGTCATTCTTTTTATAAATTGGTCTTACTATGGCCACTTTCATTTTTTGTGGAACCTTCCCCTCTTTGATTGACAAGTTAATCAAATGCGCAATAACTGGAGAAATCTCACTTTTTATGTTTTTAATGTCCAACACCCTAATTGCATCGAAACCTGGTTGTTTATTAATATCTAAATTATCAATTATTTCCTCTACTGTGCTTACTTCTACTGGAGGCAACCACATTGATTGCACATTAGTATTTATACTATCTTCTGGCCCGCAAGATAAATAGCAGTCATGCGTTACGTCCTCCACCTCCTGTACGAAAGTGTCGGCGAACTGGTTTGCTATATATTCGTGAGTATGTTTTTTGCCTAAATACTTGTTTATTACTACATCAACGGGATCTTTGGTTTTCCGTCCTGATACTTTGTTTATTATATTCCAGGTTCCTTTTATATCATCTTTACTTTTGTTAATCTCTTCCCTATAATAATTCACCTTAGCTATACTTGTATACTTTTATTGACCTTGTTCCTAGATTTTTTGTAATTGTCTCTATATAATCTTTTATTTGGATTTAATGGATTACAGCTCTTCCACTGATTAAATAATTTGTCTCTGTTTTTCATATTTTGGAGTAACGCGGGTGTCAACCATGATTTTGGAGTTTTATTTCTACTACGCACATGTAAAGTATATTGTGACCTTTTGTAACAACTGTCAAATTCGTTACATATTCGATCATAAAGCTCTTCACAGCGGTTTATGTGCAACAAGTTTACCCAATTAACATATTCCAATTCTTTTAATAGTTTATGTTCATTTAAACGTACAGTTATGTTTTCTGTCAACAAATCGTCTCTGTTACTTATGGTTCCAACGCCAAGTGATGCGAGTGTAAGATAGTGATCTGAAATTTTCGATGTTATTACCGCAGCTTTAACTTTTCCTTTTATTATTCCACGAATATAGATGTGATCAATACAGCTAACTTTTAATTCGTCTCGGACAAATTCTTCTCTTGTCGGAACGTGTATACATTTTAAGTATCCATTTAATGCTAAAACACTTTCATAAGACTGTACATACGGATTATTTACGTCGAGGAGATTTAAATTAATATCTCCCATGAAGAGCCCGAATTTGTTTTTATGGTTACCCTTTATGTGGCTGTAATAATAATAATATAATAATATATAATAATAATATATAATAATATTAATAATAATAATATAAATAATAATATAATAAATAATAATATAAATAAATAATAATAATAAAATAATAATAAAATATAATAAAAATAATAATAATAATAATAATAATAATAATAATAATAAAAATAATAATAATAATAATAATAATAATAATAATAATAATAATAATACTAATAATAGGAATAACTAGGATGGCATCGAGAAATCGGCCACGACCCTACACACACTAACACGACGCAAAGAAGACACACACGAAGACAACGCAAATAAGATCACATCACAGTAATGACTGAAGTTGAACAAGGTACCTCATGAAAATACTTGACATTACATCTGTATTGTCCGTATAACATGTAAACACCGGCTTTGACCGAGATTAATGACTGTTTAAACTAGTGACATGTGATTAGTGAAGTTAAATAAGGTAGACACATGGAAATACTTGACATTACGTCCGTATAACATGTAAATTAACGCCGGTTTTGACCGAGATTGTATGATTGTGATACATTCAATAAAATAATAATAATAATAATAATAATAATTATTATTATAATAATAATAATAATAATAATAAACACATGGAAATACTTGACATTTGTGTCCGTACAACATGTTTATGCCTGTTTTGACCGAGTTTGTATGTATTGCAACAATAAAATTATAATAATAATAATAATAATAATAATAATAGTAATAATAATAATAATAATAATAATAATAATAATAATAATAATAATAATAATAATAATAATAATAATAATAATAAAAATAATAACAATAATAATAATAATAATACAACGCAACGTCAAGGAGTAGTACGGAAAATGTGCTACAGTAAGTTAATATCCCGGAAAAGTCATTTACTTACTTGAATTATAGTAGGCCAAATACCGAATAACATTAATAATGATAACATCACTTTGACAGTCCATAACGCGCGACGCTATTCGCACATAAGCTGTCAGCGTCTTGTGGGTGTTTTTTCCTGCTCGCTCACTATAATATGCTCCAGTCAACAAGTGAATTTTACCAGGTGTGAAAATGAGGCATCGATTTCTGCATTGAGAACAGTGGTGTAGGGGTAAATAACCCTTCCCAGATATTCCTCGAATAGGGGATAGGAATTGAGAATCCAAGTCGCAGTGGAGAGAAAATAAATCGTTTCAACTTAACTTTAAATTAATCCATCTCCTCACGATGTAATCAATCATGCAGGATACCTTTTAAGCTGTTACCCGTGGCGCGCACTCTAGCGGAGTAACTCGCAGTGCACTTGTGCGCAAACTGCACTTTATTTGACAGTCTAGCTCTTAGCACGACGTGACTGTCGTGGCCAAGTGGGAGTGGTACTCACTTGGTGACCTGGCTCGCTGTAAGACGGATTGGAGGGTCAGGGCTACCGAGGAATTTGCACCATCAAAATGTGTAAGAATCTGTGTCTCGGAGGTGGTGGCTAAACTACTTTAGAATTTATGAGCGTAAGCTATATTATGACAACGCGCTCTGAAATAACTTGCTATATAGTCTGGTTCTCACAAGTTTAGACCACGTTGTTATGGTTTTGTAATCCAACGTTGCCAAGTTCTGTATTGCTCCCAATTAGTAAACCACGGTATTAGTAGGGCCATTGCGCCTGCGCTATAGAACACTATATACTAAGTAATTGCAATGATATTATGTTACCACGCTGCTCATTGGGGCTATGCACACTCAGAACACTACTTAGCAAACATAAGTGATATACTGATTATGTTAGACATTGTTTTGTACATTACATTATCCAGCTTAAATGTTACAATTTTATTACTGACACAATAAGGATACCACTTACTTTTAGTTTAACAATGTAGAATATGTTCAAGCATTTACAGCTTGCACATATTTTTGATGAACAATTAAGTCTGCATTTTTGAATGTTTATCTACTACTGTAAATCAAGTGAACAAGTGAACCAAATGAATAATATGGGAGAGAGACTTCTGTTTAATCACGTCCCCAAAAACGATCATTTCAACACACATCTACAAATAGGAATATAAAAACATGTGGTTATTTAAATTTGGTGCAGTGGACAAATAAAAGAGTTGTCTTTACCAAAGTTAAAACGTGTGTTGAATGTTGGTTCAGTTTAAAAAGCGGTATTTACCTTAACTACAATTTACTACTCTAAAAAAATGTAATGTTACCTTAAGCGAGAAGACTGTAACGAGTACATATTCTTTAAAGCATTCTTTACGGAAGCTCCGTGACTAATTACTCGAGATAAACAAGCATTTATTTCTCCTTTTGTTTCAAGCAATCTGGCCAACTTTATCATCCGGAGTCCTTGATATTCGCTTAAAATACTCCCGAGTAGGAGAGGAATGAGATGAGCACATGGCGCCCAATGTCTTGAGCAAGAGAAAGGAGAAGAGAACTGAAGATAGCGAGAAGTTCCACATGTAAGACCGAGGGTGGCCTTAGAGACTAATTAGCATGGCCGCCACGCAGCTTAATTGCTTTTAGAATGTAAAGGATTGCTTTACTTTCGTGAACATCCGCGGAGAAGGCTCAAGTTTGCAACTCTAAACTGTTCACTGATGGAGTCGGGAGGAATCAACTAGAACTCAATTAAGAAGATGCTTACACTCCCAAGTAACATCTAGCTGTCATGTAACTGTGTCATTGTGATTGGATTTCGAGCTTCTCCGTTGAACGCTGGTGACGAATAATCCCGTAGGTCGCGCGCGGATCGCGACTTACATTCGACATCAAACTTGAATTGTTTTACAAACAGCCGAGTGCCACTTTTATACTCATGTATTAGACAAGACAACGTATTATTTGGCCAACAAATTATTTCTTGAAATAAATAATGGCAATGAAATACATTTTTAAATAATGATGAAATAGGAGACAAATTTATTTCAAAAGCAAAATATTAATGTAATTTACTATATTAACTTGTGTTTTAGTAGTATGAATTGTTTTGTATCATTATAAAATATCATTAAACAAAAGAAAAATTTAAAATGTGTATTTTGATCTAATCGGATCACATTGTGACAAGAAGAACATTATTATCAATACCGGTTTTTAGAAACAAATTATAAAATGTAAAATACAATTTTGTGACGTACGAAGCAAGAAATAGCATACATTTATTTTTCATAATTTAATATGTAGTTTATCTTTCATATTTCATGCTGTATACCACATTATTTCATTTTTGGATAATTGTTATTCTGTGTCATTTAAGGCAACCTCAATATAAAGGAAGAACGTTGTTGTACTACTTTGTACTATTTTTGTTGATGTTGTAAGTCTTGTGTGTTAAAAATTTAAATATATGGTGTTCTTGTAAGACCATATTTTTTAAATAATAATTTTCCTTTTCTTGAACTAAAACCTACATTATCCTCTTTTGTAAATTGTTATTGCCATAATAGGATTGTTAAATAACCGTCTAACGCTCTTAACATGTGCCACTTTTATAATTCAATATTATCGATAAGGTTACTGTACGAATGTTTAGATTAAATGTTATCATTAAAATAATTTTAATGTTTGAGTCCTTCGTGATTTTGTTGTCACGGATGTAGTTCACGATGTTCGGACAGTATCGCTTCGATACAAATTGTGCAGTGGTACATATTAACGGAAATAATTAAGTATAAATCTATAATTTCAAATTAAATGTCTAAAGGACCACACGTGCACACACACACGCACGCACACATACAACAAACAAGAATTAATAGGTCCCGTAGAAGAATGAGCAGTTAGGTTTTCATTCTTTATTCAACACATTGTGAAGCAGCGCCGCCCAAATTATTTATGAACAAGCATACCTCCCTAGGATTCCACTTTCTTTCGTAAAAATTCTTCTCACCTCGGTTAAAAATATATTCACAGTAGTGGAACTTTGGGTGAGGCATATTTTACAGTAGATTGGCCATGCGTTATATCCGTGCTTAACCCCTGTATGTGGCGGGTGCGACACAGTCTTGTGTAGCTGATCGAGATTGTTGCCGCGCGTCGGTAGCAGTAGCAGTAGCAGGTGGCTGCGGGCATGTTAATAAGGGCTGCGACTTGACTCGCTCACATATATAGCTAATAGAAGGAAAGTTAATTACTTAGGCAGAACGTGTAGATCATTACACTCCACGCAGAAACTTCTTCGACTAAGGCGTAGCGCGGAATAGGGTAATAAACGGTCGAAAACGTATAAAATAACTTCATAAAGTGAAACGAAAAGCAGTTAGATTCTGAGTCACAATGGGAGGGTGAAAGACGAAGGAGCTGTAACCTAAAGTAGGACGTAAAACGACTGAGATAGCAATAGCAGTGGGACGAAAGTGAAGACTGAAGGAGAAAAGAGATAAGAATTGTTGCTGTTTCTACAAAATAGAACTGAGCTGGGTCTGTGATCATTACTCCCAGAATGTTCCTCTTATATGAAGGCTAAAGATAAAACAGTTATTGGTTGATTTATAACTACTTTTAAATGACGTATTTCAGAACAATAATAATACAAAATTGAATACGAATGATGCTTGGTATTCATTTTTACATTATGCAACAATATGTAACAAAATTTGCCTCATATTTGTGAAACCTAGAAACTCTTTACAATAACTTAAATGTGTATACAATAATAAAACATCCTAGCAAAATAAACCACAATTACTGGAAATAATACAAAAACAATTATTTGAAAGCCAAGACGGTAAAATACATTTTTGGTGGAGGAGCCGGGTACCAATTGTTTTTAGTGTAACTCGTTTTATGATTGGTGGAGCAGATCTACAGCAAGTGAGTGTAAATGAGTGTAAATGAGTGTGCCTGAAGTCTACGATAGAGTGCGTTATGTGTAATACTTGCATATTTGGTGGAGGAGCCGGGTATCTATAGTAAGTGAGTACGCTATAGATAATAGATATTAATTGGATTTGAAAATTCATGATTGGTTGTTCTGTGCTATAGAAAAAATGATAGAAGAGTAAGTTTTTAAGTAGATGTTCCGCACAAAACACATTGGGTTTTTAAGTTACGCTGGTAAATAAAAGTTGCATAGGCCTACATTTTATTCATCATTGCATTTAAAAATATATAAATTATTTTCAAAATATAATTATGTGACGGAAGTTTTTGGTCGTTAATTTTTTGTCATATTTTTTTTCAGCCGTCAACTGCAAGATGAGATTTTGGTACGGTATTGGAGATTATCTTTATACGAGCTGTATGAGATTAGAGCCCATAATACTGGTCCGACCTCCACTCAGCGAACCGTTCCTAGCTGCCATCGGATACTTTCCACAGCCGAGAGCAGAAGGTGATGGAAAGACCAGTGTTGCAGCCAGCGGCTGAGTTGGGGGATCAATCAAGATATCGTGTTTTCCGAGAAGTTCTCGGTCTCGTATGAAGAGAAGGCGAAAGTGATGAGTGGAGCAAACGGGGGAGAGGGCTGATTGCTACAGACTACAGAGGCAGGCGAGACTGCCCTGGTGACAGGACCGGTCGAATAAACTCCTACTTGTACCGCAAGTAGCTCACTTTCATATTTCCCTTGTTGACTATTTCCAAGGCCGGAAAATGAAATGTATGTTACTATCTTATAAAAAAATTTGAATCTCGTTGCTACCATAAGAAATTGAGAAGATAAGGATCTTAAGTATACTAAGGAGCTGAATACTAGGGCCCAATAGACGTAGCGGAAAACATCAAGAGTATTTATTAACAATGTGTATATACACAAACATTATCACCACTGGCGCCCACAAAGATCGAACATTAAAGTGTCTATAACTTGTTGTCATTATCATCAAAATCGTAGTTGGATGAACCATGTATTTCCTTATTTTCGAACAATTTGTGTATTCAACATTTTTTCATTGATTTAGCATACCCTTTACAATTTAATTTTAGAATTATTCGAAACTATTAATATTGAATAAATATTTAATTACTATTGGATTGGTATACCAAATTAATGTAATTGTATAAACTGTTTTTTTGTTTTTTTGCGCGGCTTACTTTTGAAATAAAACCACTCGGGGTGCGGTCAGGTTTTGAGATACAACTACTCGAGGTGCGGTCAGGTTTTGAGATACAACTACTCGAGGTGCGGTCAGGTTTTGAGATACAACTACTCGAGGTGCGGCCAGGTTTTGAGGTACAACCACTCGAGGTGCGGCCAGGTTTTGAGATACAACCACTCGAGGTGCGGCCAGGTTTTGAGATACAAGCACTCGGGGTGCGGCCAGCTTTTGCAATACAACCACTCGGAGTGCGGTCAGGTTTTGAGATACAACCACTCGAGGTGCGGCCAGGTTTTGAGATACAACCACTCGGGGTACGAACAGCTTTTGAGATACAACCACTCGGGGTGCGGCAGGTTTTGAGATACAACCACTCGGGGTGCGGTCAGCTTTTGAAATACAACCACTTGGGGTGCGACCAGCCTTTGCAATACAACCACTCGGGGTGCGGTCAGGTTTTGAGATACAACCACTCGGGGTGCGGTCAGCTTTTGCAATACAACCACTCGGGGTGCGGCCAGCCTTTGCAATACAACCACTTGGGGTGCGACCAGGTTTTGGCATCGAATATGTCCCCCAGCCTTCATCCACGATATAAGAGAACATCAGGTAATGTCCGGAGTCCGGAAATCAATCAATAGGTAGTGGAAGGTCCCGGAAACCTGTCGGGGTGGGAGGGAGGGGGGAAGACATGTCTTGTAAGGGACGGAGGAAATGAAGCCGGGACAAGATGGGGAAGAAGTGACCGTCCAACACGTGACTCGTCTTCGTACCGCAATACATGTGGCCTCTCGGACATTAATTGCCTAACGCAACTTATATGTAACCAACAACTCACTGTCACTTCGGCGGCTAAATTAAATTAAAACGAGAGGAGTCAGACGTGTCGGGTTCTCGCCAGCCGCCGCAAAACATACAACAACCCCTTCTAAGCGATAAACAGGAGCATCGAACTATGTTACTTCGACATTCGCAAGACTTTTAGATAAGATGTTTTTGATGAACAGAGTGTGCGAAAATCATCAATAACATTGGATTCATTCAACAAAAACGGTTTATAAATGGTAATTTTTGCTTCATTTACATGTATAGTCATCAAATTGGCATTTCGTTATCTGTCAGAGATTTCAAGTGCGTCATCACATATTTTGAAGTCACACAAAATTGTAATTTTTGTTTTTTTTAATGGCCATACCTTAATTCGTGTTTCAATATTTGAGTGATCAGGATAACAGGAAAACTTTAATCCATTTCCTATTTGAGATCATTTGGTTCGTTGATCTTTTTTTTTATTATTTTATAATGGAATTTACTTTGTAGTTTGTGCGTCGGGACTATATCAATGCTCTTGACATTCTTAGCGTTTTCAACGTAATAGTGCCAATCACGGCATTAATTTATATAGACAAATCTGATGACGTTGGAGAAGTTCAAATAAAGATAAATTAATACACCTAGTAGGGTCATAAATTATTTGCATGTATTTTTGATTTAATCAAAAGAAACCAAATGAATATGGATTGATTTCCATGAACGTTAATTAAACAGTCATCTAGGCGGTAGTTTGGCTCACCTGTTTCAGCATCTTGAATAGAACTTCAGCGAGATTCCCGGAACGATCAGCCAACGAATATTGTTTTGTACTAACCTGCGAACAATACAAACACATTAAACATTAATGTTTAATATTTCATATTCTTGAATATTGTATGTTTTGTGTACGGATTTCTTGAAACACTGTAAACATAAATAGTACACTAACATCAAAACGAACAGTAAATATGTCAGTGATGTTACAGAACATGTGAGTGAATTACGCTCAACAAATCACAGAATAATCCTACAGAATTGTGTATATTGGAAATGAAAACACGAAAAGTCTTCCGTGATGCTTTGAGTGTGCTACTAAACTGCTTGCGATATAAACAGCAGTTTTCGCCATTAAAATAGTCATGAATTCAATTTAGAATGATTCCATTGTTGAAAGTGTAGATTTTATGTTGCCATGAGTTTCCTAATGATGCAAAAATATTTTGAACTAGAGATCTTCACAGTCTGTTATAGAAATATAAATCAGTATCTGTAACTTAAAACTACTGTGTGATATCTGATGTCAAAAAGCGTTCGTCTCGGCAGCTGTTAGAAACGTTATATAACAAGATTACGTTTTGTTTTTATATTATGCAATATGAGAACCTTGAACAGGTACAGCTACAAATGGCAGGGTTGCTCTCAATTAATTTAATTATGCCATTATTTGTTCAGTTATTTTCCGGCACTTACGTTTAAAATTGCAGGTTTTAGATGTCAAAATTTAAAACCAGATGGCCAATTTATATTAATTTTTGAGTTGCCTGTTCTGGCGGAGAAATATTTCGAATTCTTTCTTAAGCGGGCTTTCTCACTGACACTCTCACTGAAAATACCTGTTATAATGTTTGTAATTATATGTATTGTATTACATGTGTATGTACTTTTGTACGTGTGAGGATAAAATGGAATTGAAATGAATTAAATTAAATTGAATCTGTGCAGCATGCTACTTATAATTACAAATAGCAAATAAACATACATAATATAGGTATTGTTTTTATGAGTTCTATTCTTTTCTGAACATTCTCGAATTTCAAGTGGTGTATAAAGAAATAAATGCTAGAGCTAATCCAAAGAAGTTCATTCAAATTAAAAACCGACGTCCAATTAAAATTGTTGCTAAGATAATATACAATCTAGACCAAGTATACAAAAGCACGTTCATAAATATGTGTTCTTGTATACGTTCTTTCTTTATTTTGCATGACTAAAATTGAGTGCAAAATATGCTGAAATAGCAACACACAGTAAAATGTAGGGACATTTCGTTTCTCGGGGTTTCTCTATCTGGTATTAAATCTGAACCAACACATTAAGAAGTCCATCAACTGATTATCTTTAACCCTTGTCTTCTGCAACTCACCGTCTAGATACTTTAAGCAAGAATTATTCCTCTAACCTTATTTGCTCACTCCCCCCCCCTTCCCCCCCCCCCTTCCTCCCCTAGTCTCCCTTCCAAGATGAAATAAGAGGCCTGGGCTATTTGCATAGGATCATTACGGTGTATTGTTCGTTCAAACAAGCATCACCGTAATCAACGATTCTTTCAACATTAAACATACCAGCTGGAGGAAGAAACTGAGTTTTAGAAAAAATATTAAATTCACATTATTTCGCACATTATTATTCCAACACAAAATTGAATACGCAAGTGGTCCGAGAGGAAAGAAGATTTATATACAGACAAAATTCGAAGTAAGAGGCAGTGAAGAGGTTTTTGATTCACAATATGATTTCCTCTTCCACAATAATCGTATTATACATACATGGATTGGTAATAACATGACATTGCAAGAAAACAGTCGTTAATTATCCATCACATTAACAGATCTAAAAATCCATTTAGTATAGGTTTGTATGTGTACACGTTCATATTTGGTTCTAGTAGGTTCTCCAGAGAATGTGGTAGATATGATTTATTATTATTCTTGATTATTATTAATTTATCATTATGTACTTACTAATTTAGGACGCTTCTATAGCTATAAGATCATTCGCGCACTTGAAGGTACGCTTCACGTTTAAACTAACGAGTCTCGAATAGCATGATCGCAATAATAGAGACGTAAAGCATAAAGAATCATCATCATTGTCATTGTCACCGTCGTCATTGTCGTCATCATCGTCATCCTACCGTTACATGTATGCCGAGCTGAATCCAGTATTCCACGTACGTCCTCATGCAATCAACCACAGCCCATTATATGGATCAAATCAGAAAACGTTTCACTCGACTACAACATGTATTTACATGGCGCCATTAGCAGGTTCAAATAAACCTACACCCTCTGGTTTCCTGACCTGTTTTTTGTTTACCACACTCGCTTGACACAAAATTGTGTTTTTAATACCGTGTCACGTCCCTCCCACGCATTAGCCATGTGTGTGGTTGTCTCCATGTGTTTAGACACAACGCATGACCTACCTCAACACTTGTATTCTATATCCAGCCTCCTCGGTGCAGATGAGGCAACGATAGCACAGAATCCAGCTGCGTAGCTCACACGTGGTCGAAGTGCCGCCATGCGAGGTCTAAGAACCATCTGCTGGAGGATGATCGAGGTGTGCAGTGGTTCCACAACAACCTTGTGGATGCTGACGTCATAGATTGTGAGTCGGAGCCAATAAGCGGGTGGCTTTTACAAATACAGACAGGTGGTTGGTCAAGATTCACTCATCTTTGACGTCAGCATCCACAAGGTTGATGTGTAGGGCTAGGATGTTCAGGACATCTCCTTTTTTTTATTGGTAAATACTCGCCTGGAAAATAGTTTTAAGTGTGTTTCAAGTGTTAGGGATGCCAAAAATATGCATTTTATTTTGCCTAAAAATGCCTATTTACATAATTCCATGAGAAAAGGTCCTTTTGGGGCATTTTTAAGGGACTATTTTCCTATTTTGATATAATTTGCTAAAACGGATGCAAAACGACACAATGAAATAATTTATAATACGTACGTTTTTCTTAAATGTGAAATGAAATTAAAAAGATAAAATTATGTTTTTAATTTTTCTTCAATTGTGATTGATACATTGATAAAACTATCCCCCCCCCCCCACAAAAATATATTGGTATGTCCACGAAAATATATTGGTGTAACTGAATTAATTTAATAAAACAATACTGAAAGTAATTAAACCAATAGAATTCGATTAAATTCAATACGTATTTTAGGTCCTTTTTTGCTGTTTTAAAGGTACTATTTGCCTGCCTTTTTCTCAGTTTGAAAGGTCCTGAACATCCTAGCCCTATTGATGTGGAACGACTTTAATCCAATGCCTTCCTCAGATCCCTATCTATTGCCACTTCCCTGCACGCTCTTTTGACATAAACCAACAGATTCCTAACGTTCTTTCACTCAACGGCAGTCGCGCTGAATCGAGTGTTCAAACTGTCGGGAATTTTAAGGTAACCAACCGAAGGATGTAAATTATTCCTAATAGACCTGTTTCAATTTGATGGTAGAAAACTAGAGAAGAACATTAAGTTGGTACTACTCGACTCGGCTATTTCATAAGCATCAGAATACTTACGTTGGGGCAACCTTAAAGCAAGTAAACTGCCAAGTGAATTCAACTCATACTACAGTCCATGTTGGTGTGTTTTCTTTGCTGGTGGCCATGTTGAAAACAAGTTTGTATTCATAATGGTAAAAAAATAACTGGGTATTTAAATACTTGTTATAAACGAAAAAAAATGTAATACATATACATTGTCGAAAATCAGTATAATTCGGAGACATTTTACCATGTTATATTATAGTCTTGATATTATGATGACTGGAATGTTACCGTTCATATGTGTGTTTTTTTTTTTATTATTTATTTATTCAGGATTTAAATACAGCTATACAGCCATTATTTTACATTAAACCTTCAAACGTAACATTATAACATTATACATTTTTTGTTGTTGTTGTTTGTATGCCCGTATTAAATCAAAACTCTAACCTTCAAAGCTGGTAATCGAACTCTGGGAATTCATCATTGGAAGCAGGAATCAAACTTACGTTATCGAATAAGCCACATAAAATCTCTAAAGAGGTCTCTATCAAAAGATCCTAAAGAGGAATTTCACTGACAATACGTTTATTTCTTTGACACAGATGCACAGTAGGCCTACTCGACGTATTAATAATGTATGAGGAGTAATATCGTCGGTATGATTCAGTGATGCAATCGCTGTATCCGCCTCTTGACCGATGAGTCATTGGAAGCGCATATCAATAGCGGGTGAGTCACATCCCTAGTCTCCCATTGGTGTTGCTTTACGTATCTCATGCGATCATGATATTCGAGACGGTGAAGGGTGATGTGTGAATATAAGTTACAAACAAACCATGCCTTGAGCGGGATTCGAACCTGCGTCTCTAGAGTGTCGTACGCTCAGGACCTGTCCCCCAACAGCATGAAATTAAATGTGCCCATGTGTAGTATTGGCCATGGAAAGATTCCTTAGAAGAGCCACCGACCATTATTTCCAAACTATTAATTTTAAATACCGTTAAATAGCTTTCGTGTTTTGATACAAACTAACTAATTTATCCTTTTTAAACAAAGTATTTCTTAAACACGCTTTATCCTATAAACGAGAATTTTATCACAAATTCTTCTTCCATAACGCTTGACTGTCAGCTGGTACCCTGTTTACAATACTCACTCCGCTTCGAGCAATGAGGGCCTGTTAAACGTTTTAACAGACATATTTCTTTATTTCCAGTAAGCATTTTTTTTAATGCTTGTGTTTTTGGCCATCAAATTATTTTACATAGAAGAAGCTAGGAAAACAGGTAATCAACAGTGTGATGTAGGCTTACACATTTTCTTGAGCATGCGAGCGAAAGTGAAGCAAAGGTATATATATGGTGATATATTTCCTGGAGATTTTGCTTCTACAGTACGGGCTGCAGTTCTAAATATGAACACTTATTGTCAGATAATAACTACTTCTCCTTTTAGGTATTTTTTGTAAATGTTTTAAAAGGTTGCTGGGTCGATCTTCATACACGTGTGGATTAATTCATGTTGGGACTGAATGATTGTTTCGAGAAACTATAATGTTTGACATGTTTACTGTCTGCAAATGAAATTGTGTTAGAAGATAACATTTTATTTAAAAATAATAGTACCATATTATGAGTGACTATGACTTTATTTCACATTTTACACTATTGGCCTTGAGCACTACTCGAAGTCACTCTTGTTAGTGAAAATGTTTTTGATGCAAAGAAACAAAAATGTACAAGTTTTGCATTACATTATCAAATCAAACAACTTTAGTTTTACTTCCCGATTGAAAATTCTGGTATAACAAAAGCATATGTACTTAGTCTTATGTAAACGCGTCTTTATGTTACTCAAGATTTGTTTACATCTGTCATTGAATATTATTGCGCTGTAAAGACCTTGGAACATAGACACGAGCCTTTGGTGTATGCTTGTGTTTCGATCGACTGTCAGAAATTCATCCGAATTATTTGAAACGTCTAGACTGTTGGCATGATATCATATAACAACTCCTTACTTAACAAATTATTACTCACTCATATAGTGTCGATCATCGCCGATGCAAAATTAGAGACGCAAATACCAAACATCATCATTATCTAGAATTAATATTAACACTGGGGTTATAACAGGAAATTTGATTCATGTGAAGTACTTGAATATCACGATACCGTGAGCTCATCGTACAACCACCCCGAAATAACGAACTTATGCGGGGAATACTAGTCAACTAATTTCAAATTAATGTGAAATCTAGTGGCAATAATACGGCCTAGGCGAATAATGCTGGAGTGTCGAACGTGTGTGTTGGGGCTGACAGATAATCAATAGTGACATAATATCGTTACCACGCAACATGAGACATCACGTAACAAGAGCGAATACCGAAACACGTGCGAGGCCGAAAGCGACAGCGAACCGACTCCACGAGTGACGCGAGCCGCAACGTAAATCATATAGCATCAAACTCTTTGACAACTTGTCAATATTGAAAGTGGAATGTTCGGAAAATGTTGTGTATTGGTGGACGGCCAAACAAGCTCTTTGAAATTGGGGCAGAACGATACAGAATTTCATTTTACCAGTTTCTGTCAGGTTAGCTTCCAAAAAGTTACACTATTTTGTTGTATACGTAAAAGCCAATGGTTTTCATCAAGGGACATTTTAGTTTTTATTTATATTACTCATGTTTTACATGTTTTAGGAATGAGAAGGTGACTATTAAAAATAACCTGCCTAGGCAAATTATTTAACATAGCAGCGTCAGTTGAAATGGACACCGTAACATCTCCAAGTTTAACTAAATAGTTAGTTTGAATTCAGTTGAATATTGAAACTAAGTAGCAAGTGCTAAACAAGAAGTAATCATTTATATCCTGAATGGCGTAAGTTTAGCAGTGAATGATGGTTTGAACGTGATTGCGAATAGAAACTCACTCTCTAAAGACGTTTTCTATTGAATGCACCTCTTCGACGCTCGGCATTTGGCCTAGGGTGACTCTGCCTGTCGTAAGAAGTGGCGAAAGGAGACCACATAATCCCTAAAAAATAATTGAACACCTGTTTTCATTGATCAGAATTATTATTTTGATTGTTACAAAATTGTTAATACCTTAGGACACGTTATTTTTGTAACTCGGTATTTCTTGACACGAATTACCCTGTGACTTTGAAATTAAATACGTTATCTCTGCCCCCTAGCTCGTCTGATAGTCCCTTGCTTCACGATTACAGGATTTGAGGCCAAGGCAGTGGCGTATCCAGGAATTGGGAAAGGGGGGGGTTTTCAACCCATATTATAGAGAGTGGAGCCGAAACATAATTGGGGTTCCGGGGGGTGGGGGGGGGGGGGGGGCTTGACCGAAAAAATTCTCGTCAAGATCATTTTAGTGCAAATCTGTGCGTTTTACAGCGGCCAACTGAAACATGATTACTCAGTTTCTGGCAACACATTTTTTCCTTAGCACCGCTAATAAAAGGAACCTCCATCAATTATTTGCATACTTTTCGTATTGCTTTTGCTTTTAATAATTACAACAATATACAATAATTATAAAGTAAAACATCTAACTGTCTATTGAAATTTGAAATACTGTCTATTGAAATGTAAACGGTCATTTTCCATGTTTCCTTTGCAAAAGGGGGGGGGGGGGGTTTGTCCCCCCCCTCCCCCCCCGTGAATACGCCACTGGGCCAAGGAACAAAATTAAAAACAATAAAATTCAGAGAAAAAGTCTTATTAAGTACGCAAGAACCCTACAACTTTATTGCTTCTCTTGACAAGCCATCCCTCAAAACCAGATAAAATACACAGCCCATTTCGTAGAATTTGAAAGTGACAGTGACAGTCCCCCCCCCCCCCCCCCCCCCCCCCTCCTCGCGGGGTGTGTAACACGGGTAGGGAAGGGTGAAGGGTCACATGCCACGTGCATGGGCTTTCGTATCCCTCACAAATAACATTATATATGGGGTTACATACATACATAGGTTTAAGGTTTTAAATTGTCTACCAGAAAATATGTGTAATTTACCTAGCTGTAAGAGGTTTCGTTTTATGGTAAAAGCTATTTTACTAAACAATTGTCTGTATGATTGGAGTGAATTTTTTTAACTAAGACGATGCATAACCTTGCATACACACGCAGACACAGCGATGTTGGTGCCGTAACTTTATGTAGATAAACAGATTCTGAGATAAGGTAGGTGGAAATGTCTGTAGACCTAACGTTGTTTGCCAGGCTTGGTTGGCAGGGAAGCTTGATGCAGGCTGAGAGTTTCATGCGCTTGACAGAAACAAGAAGAGCTACCTACGGAAAATGTGTCTTTATAATTATTCCACTTTGAATTTCTTCTGTCATATATAATATAAAAATGCACATGGACGTTATAATGCGCAATATCCAGACAGTGAATTGCCAGTACCGGAGTTCTAGGCTCCAGGCCGTCAAGGCGCCTATCCCGGCAAGTGGGAGACCTGGGTTTGTTTCCGAGTCGTTGTTGGTTTTTTATTTTATGGACTTCAAAATTTCACCCACGAGCGTGTTTTAGCAATAGAGTGGAGACCCTCACCCTACAACATTTGAACACAAGCGCGATAAATTACATAAACATTTGTGTTTTTTTTTAGTAAACTGAAACATTTCCTATATCCATTTTGAATAAAGGTAATTTATAACATGGTTTCATTTAAATGTCTTGTAACTCGTTCCTATTTGAAAAATTATGTAAAAATTTTTTGTTCCGACCAATAATGTGTGCACACGTCTCCCAAAACCTTCTTTGATAATCATTACGTATTTTTTATTTAAATTAAATTATTAATTAGCCTAAACATTGTTGCATGCAAAATATTTTTTCGAAACGAAACGTGAACCCAAAATTACAGATATATTAATAAAGTTCTCGATTCATCAGAGATTTCAATATGGTGTATCATTTCTCTTTTATCTTCCATTTGGTTGTCATCTTCCATTTGGTTGTATGGGTCAAAAAGTAAGTCTTCTGTTAGTCAATGAAAATATTTCCACTTTCAAATACTGAGCACAAGCATATGGTTCATGTTGGCCACACGTACACAATAATCAGTTTATATAATTGTTCTTTTATTGGGCACTTAAAATATGCCTACTTCAGTGCATTGTGAGGTTTGGGCACACTTTTACACGCTCTCAACACTTCTGGCGCATGATATCTTATCTTTCTATGTCGTTATATATTTTTTCCATTTCACGCAGTTTGAGCTATGGTGAATATGTACTTTGCGAACATAAAAATCATAACGTGTTTAAAATGTATTCATGTGTACTTTGTTTTAGAGTTAAAAATAATTTCCGGAATTAAAAAGCAAAACAATATTACCTACGTTTTCTTGTGAAACATTTTTAATGCAAACTTAACAAGCTTGTTGTCGAGATTTCCTCTTAAAAAAAAAAAAAAAAACATTTGAACGCAGCCGCCCCAGCTTCTACAAATTGCATTAGACCAGCAGTAATTACGGCCATCAAAGCAAGTAATCCTATTAAATATATTTTCCACGCTTTCTAGCAAATTCAACTCTGTCGCTTATTTTTTGCAGCGTTGCAATGCAAGTTTTAAAGCGAGGTGTTACTCCGAATTAGTGTACAAAACTTCATCCCCGTTTCAGCAATGGTTTATTCTCTCGCATTCTAACTAAGGTTGTTTGCTTACAAATTTAGGAATGCGAAAAGTAAATATATAGTTAGTTTGAAGTTGTTACTCGTTATTTACTTGCATGTGAAGTAGGTCTATTCAGGGACATAGGGACATAACATGCTTACCTGGATAATAAGCGCAAGCAATATTGCAGTTGTGAATGTATAAGGTACAGAACTGCATAACTTATTTTAAATAGCATTAATGAATGTATCGATTTCGTCCCCTTGGCAACAGCAATTAAAGGTTACAACGCATCCGTCACATGGCGCTCCGGGCCTGGGTGGCGTAATCGGGAACCACTGTGATGTCTCGATTATATCTCAAGCACATGCTCAGCAGAATGAAGCGTGTGCGTGTGCGTGTGCCGTGTTGGTCGCACAATGTACCTACATACAATACAGTCATCGCAAGATTTCCTCCTATAGCTACCTACATTAGTGCAGCATTACTGCCGAATAACTACGGCAATAGTTTATTACTACAATAAATTAATGAATACTGCATAAGCTGCAGTCAAGTACAAAACACCTGGTACCTCTACAAAATCCAATCAAAAACTTTAACATAAATTGCATCTGTATGAAAACTAACGAATTGTTGTCAAAGCTATTGGTAAAATCATTTATCAAGCATAATCTAGCTAGTATTATTTTTCAATCAACATTCATCAGTGCTCGTAGTGAAGGATTCAAGTTCTGACGTCACAAACAAAAGAGTAACATGAAATATGATTAAAAGTTAAAAAACGATGTCGGGAGCGTAATAAATAATCCACACGGAGTTGAGGGGAGTGGATGTTGGCCGTGGAAACATCGCATCTGACGACAAACATATTGTCTCAAATGAGAGGATGTTATATAGCACGGCTGAATCGCAAAGCCAGGGCAGGAATCAGCAATGCTGGATTAGCGAACCTCTGTCGATCTGTCGATAAAAGGTGTCCGTGAATGACATCCTAGCCTTGGGGGGGGGGGGGGGGGGGGCTTTGTCCGCCAGTCACAATGTGTGTCAGTGCGAAATGGATGCGCTGCACGTGATGTACCGCGCACTGGGCAGCCTACGCTTTATAAAGTATTACCGGTGTTTATATGAATTGAAGTATTTCCAGAAAATTGTATTCTTTAGCAATTTTATAAGTGGCAATTATGTTTTCAACTAAACAGATCTACATATATTGATGAAAGTGAGTTAAATATGAGTATCAGTCGGTTCGGGAAGGGTCTCTGTTATGAACATTTTGCTAGATTTGGTACAAAAGTATGACCAGTGGGACATTTAACGGATAGTTTGTTTTATGTCCACAAATTATTGTCTACCTTTAAAAATATAAAAAATCAGTGACCAGCACAAAATGTACGGTTTATAATTGTATAATACGACAAGATATACGGGTTTTAAGCTTTATGAATAATGAATGGAGATAGCGAAATTACTATTGATTCCCTCAGGTCTCCCTATCTCTATCTCTCGCTCTCTCTCTCTCTCTCTTTGCATACATATAATCTACGCAAACTAGTGGAAATCACTGATTTTTCAGTCCGATTCAACCACTTGGGGTAGTGGTATGTAACATATTGTATTGTATGTTCTGGTTGGTTCATCAACTACCTTGCAGAACACCCGAATTTGGTCTGTTAAAACACTTTTAAGGTTTTAAATAGTCCCAAAAGAAAATCAAAATAATGTCATCCTATAAAGATTTATTGCTCATTCATACGCAATGTTTTTTTTATAACAATCAATATTTTCGTTCTTTAGATATAGGTACTTAAGCAGGTGTGAAAGGTGTCCAACAGCATCACATTACAAAACATAATTAAGAACATCTGAAAAACCGAAATATTGATTGGCACAAAGAAACATTCATAAGAAAGATCACTTAATTCTCTACGGATGACATATTTTTATTTACATTTGGGACAATTTAAACAGACCGAAATCGGGGCTTCCGTAGACTAGGTCGATTTACAGTCTTAATAGCAATCTATTAATTTCGTGTTAATATCACAACAACAGCAACAACATTGACCTTATCTTCCTATAATATGATAATTCTAAAGCAAAACACCCGTCTTTACTAACGTATCACGTTTTTTCCAATCATCAATTTCCTTTGAGCAAACACAGAAGCTCTACAGTTAGTATTGGCAAGGAAAACAAACGACACATAATAGGCCCAATTACTTCTCGTTCTTCGGCTGGTGAGTTGAGTCAGCTGTTCCTTCCATTTCCTTCCAAACTCGGGCCAATAGATGGTTTCTTCCGGTTTCAATGCCAGGGAAACCAATTCAAGACCGCTTTCAAGCAATCGATCAGATTTAATGGTCAAACCTGCAAATTCTCTTAAACTTCCTCAGAGCTATGTTCAATGAATTTAGTTTCTTTCTTGGATGGCCTCCAGTGTTTTGGTGGAGACCTAGAGCTGGGCTACGAATGGAAGGTCGGGGAACGAGGGTGATGAGCGTGTACGATATATCCACTCTCTCCCTTCTCCTTCACTACCAAAACTGACTCCCACTCCCATCTCATCACAGCTGTCTACATTTCAATCGTTGAGGGGGCGATATTAACATTGCATTTCGTTTTATGCTATCTTGTTGTTGAGTATCCCCATTTATTATACTAAAGCTGACAGAAGAAAAACATATAATATGTGAACACAAACACAAAATTAATAATAAAATAATAAAATTAATAATAACAGAAAGTTATTAAAAATTATCGCAATATGGTGATATTGCAGACAGTGTACGCCTATACGCATTAAAGTTCAATCATCAGTTTTCACTAGAACTTCCCAACGTGAATTATATTGGTCAGTAAATTTGAAATGTGATTCAAACTTATATCGATTTTTCTGTCGGATAATAAAAACGTGTATGAACGATATAGCCTACTTTTATAAATAATAGCATGTATAGGCACATGCAATCAATAGGCTATGCAATATTGAATTTCGTTTTTTTTTATGACAAGATATCACCTCAAATCGCAATTTTGGCCATCAAATATAATGCAGAATATGCATTATAATGCAAATATAATGAACCAAAATTTGTTTCGCCTATGGCGAACTTGCCTCCGGCGGCAGAACTCCAGCTACACCATGCACACACCCTCGTTGCGAGTATAAATTACACGATGCGAGTGGATAACTAGTGGATTTGTGTATGGTTGATGTATGACATGACATCAAGAAAATAACAATAATAAAAGCCACAAATACAAATTGTTATAACATTTCTTGGATTATCAGATTTCATTAGGCATATTGCTTTAGCATAACACTGTACACGGTACTATCAACAGCAACTACATTAGTATTACATTTCATTATAAAATAGCTGTGTTTATATAGCTTATAGTTATATAGCATGTGTATGGAATTCAATAAAAAATAGTTTGAAGTTTAATGTACAATGTTTCAAATATTTATATTAGTTTAGCAATCGTTATTCTCTAGTCGTTGTTATTATATAACTACACCACTACACGGTTACACACATACGGTGGAACACAGCAAAGAATAAGCCATATCGAATGAATCTAGATACAATATTCGCCTGTCATATCGTGTCAGCACATCAACGTGATGTGTTCTCTAGTGCTGAGGTTAATTACGGCATCAGTGAAGTGACGGTAATTGTGATACTGACGATGCGGTCAACAGAATTTGACGGTCACATCTAACGACGACAATGCTGATTACTTCTGTTCATGCATATGACGTGTGATTACGTTCACATCGGTGCAGCTGCACCAGTGCAATGGTGTCGATAGTGGCCGGGGTGGGGGGGAGGGGGGAGTGTGTACTGTGTCATTCACGGATCGAGTGAATATTTCGCTGATGGTCATAAATATTCAAATTAGTTAGTAGGTAGGTATAAATATTATCGCTAAAATCCAGGTCGAATTGGCCATGCAGTTATGAAAATGTAATGATTGTGTTTGATGTTCATGTCATTGTAAAATCTGGGCGAGCAGATTTTTAAATATCAGTTTTCATTATTTTTTGTTTGCTGCATATACAGCAATGGTAAAAATTGACTGAATGTAGAAAAATTTGTTATTGATTCGATTACTGTCAATCAAATAGGAGGATATAATTGCATTATAGAAAATAGGAGTTGTCTGTAACAATAGTCTAGAATGTGGAGGAATATAGTTTAAGCAATTATATTTTAGAATATAAATTTTAATTGTGATTGTAAACTTTAAGTTCTAGCGGAATGTTAAAGACTGCGATTTGAATATATAATACATTTTAGGCCAACAAACATCCCAATATACTTAGTATAGAAATCACTAGTGTTGAACTTTAATTTACATTTGGATATTTCGTCGCTTTTTGTGAATTTTCACCTTGCTTGTAGATTTCAAAGACCATGTTGCTATATTCTGCAGACAAGAAATTGTAAAATAACTACTACAGTATATTCATTTATTTCTCAGTTCGTACTGAGATTTGTCTTGGAGGAAGTGAAACTTGCTCAAAAAAATATCGTTTAAAAAAATTACTCAATATTATTTGTGTTTTGTGTTGCAGGACGATCATACTTTTTCTTCTGTCTGAGATTTCACAGTTTTGCTGTATTATAATTGTATGGCCTTTATTTTTAATTAGACAAGCTTGTCCATGGATTTTTTTTTTAAATCTTACCTAATAGTATCTTTAAATAATTAATAATTAATTATGCATACACCTCATATTTGATATGATTCGATCACAGTCAACACGCACACTTTCATCTTTCAAGAACGTGAATCACATAATATCTCTTATGTTTTAATTTCAACCTGAATTTCTTTCGTGGGGATGCCTCTGTTCTCATCTCGATTATGAGGGCTTAATTTCCCCTCCTTTCCTCTCCCCTTCTCTCTCCTCTTCTGGACATCCACTTTATTACCAACCCTTGCCCCACACCCAACCCACCCTCGCCTTTCCGTCCCAGCTCTCTCACAATACCCTGGCGACCACGTACAAGGTCCGAGTAAGCCAACCATATAGAAGGGAATTACAATTCCACCCGGGGCCTTGGGATAAACAGAAATTTTAATTCCGAAATGTTCTTGTTTTAAGTTCGACGGTTGAAATCCCGGGTATAAATTATTATTGTATAAACTTGTGTGGGTGTAGAGGGACTCTTTCTAGCTAAAGTGTATTGTGTACTTTTCCCTCTTCAACCCATTTGCACTCAAATTAAATATCAGATTAACACACAACATTTTCAGTCGAATTCATCATTAGACTAAGACAATAAAACACACACACACACACATCATGTAATAACGTTTAATATTAAAAAAATGTGTTTGTAATATTTCAGCTATGGCGCATTTAATTTGATAAGTACAAACAACATGAACGTATGTTAAAAACACAATGACGCAAATCTAGGTTAAGTGGCTTTACTAATTAGCCGCCCGCTATACGTATGACCATTCAACGAAACAGGTACATACAGCGGTACAAGAGGGAAGTAAAGCAAAGCATGTGTGGAACTATTTTGTAAGGGTATTGGTTAGACGTTAATGCATGCCTTATAGAGTGGAACGATATAATTATATATTGCATTTAGGTTGGATAGAGCCATCAAATGATGGGTATTAATTCAATTCCATAGACATGCAATATAATAATGCATTATTTTCCGAAGATTGCCCATGTAGATCCCAATAATATCGAATCCCGCTTCCTCCTACTATTTGTTTTTTATTTTAGTTTACGTTTAAATATAGGAACAAAACCCTATAAATTCAAATAATTCAAAAGCCAAAATAATTTTGAACAGAAATCTACACGAAAAGTAAGAACAGGTAAAGTTGAGTCTAGGTCCAACGAATGAAAGCGAAATGTAGTATTAATCAAGATTACCTTAATCAAGATTTCCTAACATATTTATAATTACATCAGAACATGATTGTCTCGTACTTTTCAAACCCCAGGTATCAATTATCAAATCACTGCATTTTGAAGTGTGTCTATGGTCTATACCCACTCAAAAAGCAATTTTAGATTTTATATTTGAATGAAATAAATCCTATTATAAAACTAGGATTGGGGCAGTTTGTACATCGCTCTGTTTTATCTTTGTTGCTGCATTCAAAAAGGTAAAAAAAAAAAAAAAAAAAAACATACAGAAGGGATTGTAGATTCATATGCTAGCTGCAAAGTCAAGAGGATCACCACTTCAACCTGTCTCAAGTACTGAACCATTGTAAATGTTACAGTTTCAAGTACCCGGAGTAGGGGGACAAGTATGTCGCATCGTCCTGGCGTCCACGAGGATTGCGTTTTGTTTTGTTTTATTTTCATTAACCTCTGTTCCACCTTCCGGCCGCGCTAGCTGTGATCCTCTTCCAGCACAGCCTGCCGTAATCGATGTCCTTCAATTGATCGTCTCCGCTACGCACACGCATAGCATTCCCAAGCACTTTCCCGTGTGTGCATCCCGACCTCTCCGTCGTAACCTTGGTCGTGATCTAAACTGATATCGGATGCAAAAAGGTGTTTCTCGACTTTGAAAATTCGCACCACAATAAAGAATAGTGATGACGCATGAGGGGAAACACCGTAAAATAATGGGTGTCTTGGTTATAATATATCAATTCAATAGTATCCGTTTTAAGAGTACTTTAGTTAATGCATTGTTTGCATATGTCGAAACCTACATTAGACAGTGCGAGTTTTTCGGTTTACCGTTTTTTACCGTTATTGTATGATTGGTAGGAACCACTGGTGTGAAAAAAAAAAAAATATATATATTCAAATTGAAGATTTTTTAAGAATAAAATAAAAGTTTTGTATACATTGCATAATTATTATTATTTCATTGACTGTTGTCTAAATCGAGGGACACATGTTTTATTTAAACCATTAATAGTACACCACCCTAGACCAAACATTTCTACGAAAATCGAAATTTGCATCGTCTAATCTACGGAAGCTGCAGACATGGAGGGTCAAGACCGAGTCACCATGTTCACTACCACACAACGAAAAGCGAACATGCTCTATAAATTATATATAATATAATTGGGTGATGCTTTGGACGCCTTGTTTTTCTGCACCTTGGCCTCACAGCTTTCATGTTTGACTTCATGACCGCAAAAACATACATGTATATATTTCAAACAGCTCGAGATAATCTGACCTCTGGGCACAATTTTAGAGGTCCTGTTATTTACACACGGTATTTTTCAACTCTTCCCTCTGTCGGAATTTCAAATAACATATATGATCACTAGATATCATATTATTTATCCGCAATGATGCGTTAGTATTAAAGGTAATAATTCGCATTGAGAATTGACAGATAATTACAACACACATTATTGTGATAAATGTGCCTGTTACATTTCCAGTTTTAAAGTCACCGTTTACGGTTTTAATTTGATATTAATCGGTAGTTAGCTGCGCTGCAATTACTACGATGAAATATTGAGGTGCACGTTTTGGCAGGATTTAAGCGTTTTCAGTTGAACTTGCGCGAATATTTAATCTGAATAGAGTAGCATGAAACTAACCATCACACATATAATTCCCTTTGTGACGATGACCGAAGCCACCACAAGGGGATTTATCCCCCGTTGCACAAAGTGCGTTACTAACGACAGCAGCTATTTCATTTAACGATACGTCAGTTTTTTTTTTTTTTTGCGTCGGTGAAGAATGTGTGCGATTAAATGTTTCCAATGTGAAACAAGCAATACCGGCTTATAGCTTGATTTGTTTGCAAGGTCAGTTTGGCGTAAAGCTATGCCTTGAATCACAGGGGATAAAAACAAAGATAAATGATCGTAACTGTGTTTTATCTGAAGCACACTTGATACTGTACTAGAAAATTACAGAGTTAGTCTAAAACTAAACTAATACTCGTGTGCATGTGTGTCTCTATGCAGACTTTATTAATTGAGCATACTTTCATATTTTATTTATTATTTAATATAGTTTTCACCTCTATTATAATGAAATCAAGTATTCGAGGCAATGAGGGGAGATAGATAAAGATGAATGACAACTACAAAACCCCATGTCTAATGCGGGATTCGAACTCACGTCCCTAGGTGGCTTACGCCTAGGACCTGGGGGCCTATTCTGTACCTTCTTATTGTGGATATCCCGAAATGGATTCTGCCCGCATTCGGACTTGTTTACTCAATTTAACATTACATTTCACATAACAAATTCGAATTCAGGCAAAATTCGTTCGTGATTCACAACAAAAAGTTACAGAATAGGGCCCCTGGGGACCCATCATGGACACATGTATTTTGTTTATTTATATCACATTTACTTGCTTGTGTGATGTAGCTACGATCTCAGACTTGAGTTCAACGAACTAATTTAGCTACCGAATAAACATTTCATTTTTCTAAGTTCCTCCTCGGGGGTTCTAATAAGGCATAATGAGGTCCCTTGTGTAACATAATCTCGCATTCTGCGTGCGGCGTTGGTTCTGCCAACCGTCTTGAAGCCAAGTAAGGTAGAGGCACACGCGATAACATGCAAAGTTTATGCTCCCACCACGTCCTGCTCTCCTGTTCCGTCAATCATGGCGGAGCCTGTACACATCAAAACTCGGTATTTCATGCATAAACGATGACGAAATTAATTAGTGAGAAACATACGGTGTAAAATATTCAATCAAACATACGAATTTTAAATTAAAAAACCTTTATGTGAAAAAGGAATGACACGCACGCAAGTATAAAGTTCTAACCATGGGCTTTAATTGTGACGTCATCTTTACCTGTCTCAATCACCGAACTGTACTAAGACCGCTTATGACCAATAGCATAATCACTAATGCTAGCTAACCTATGTCGATTACTATTACACTATTTCTACCTCTTCCTGGTTTGTTCCTTCGTTTCGGCCATGTCTGGAACACCATTCGAAACAACTTGTTTCCAAAAATCCGCCACGGTGATATTATCTGGACGACTCTTTTGGTTGTGTCCGTATCTGGGACAGGTTATATAATATGTATCCATGTGAAAACAAGCTGAAATCTTGGGAAATTAGATTAGCTCTCTAAGACAAATTATTATCTACTTGTCTTTAATCATACACATGCTTGTATCTCCCCCCTCCCTCCTCACTCCTCTGCCACCCGCAGCATGTTACATTTTAACATTTTGATGTAAGGTATAAGAAAACAATTCAATTTAGTTGCATTTTGTTTTCAAAAATTGTCTTGGTTGATACACATATATATAACTTACAATATTTTGTCCTAACCCTGTGAATGAGCTATAGTATCTAGCTATAGATAAGTTCATAGAGAGAGCACTAAACATTCTCTGGATTACTGCGTAGAGCTGCTTATCCGAGCCATTAGCGAATCACAAATCTTGTAGAAAACGCTTCTGACAGTTCAGCTTAGCATTTTTATTTTTTATTTCTTCCAAATTGATACAATCAAAGTGCGTCGTTAAATACAACATCCAATGGTGTTGACAAGAATGTGCTTACGCCCTGCTAGCTAAACTCGATATTTTTATTGTTTTTTAGGCGAGTTATGTACGTCATAATTATACGTCAAGCATAATGTGGCGTCAACAGGTTACTAATCGAATTCCATAACTCGAACGTTTTCACGCGCGCTCATCACATTTTAATGAGGAATGGAAAATAAGACTGTCAGCAATTTCAGCGCTCGTGGAACCCCCAAGGGGCGACCCTTAACTCTTGGAGAAAGAGGCGGAAGGAGGCTCTGGCCAAATTTGACGACATTTCCCGTAACTTCCTTTAACAGGCCACTTTCAGCTCGGAATTGTCAACAAAACATTGGTTACAAAGGAAACTACCGTGAGATTGCTGTAGACAGTTGAAACTGTGTTGACGCTTAGGTCCCTTTGCAAGTTGAGAGCCTGTGTTCATCTGAGTATGTTTTTCCAGCATCTAGTTGGTAACAAGGGTTCATTATACACAATACATACATATACTATCTTTACTATCACATTCAACAAGGTGATCGAATACGTCTTATATGTACATCTCCCAGTAACATTTCTTATTGGACATAGCACACATCCCGGCGAACAAAAGGTTACAAGCTGATGCAACTATTTTACTTGATTTTTTTGTTGATGGCAACTACAATCATTTTCCACTTTATTCACCAACAAACAGCGTTCGTTTAAGGTTTCAGTTCTTCAGTCAGTCCGTTCTACCCGTTTACATGAAGGACTCAGTACGGTCCTTCGGCATAGTCTAGCTTTTTGGGCGGACCGGACCCAGTCAGTTCGGTCCCATTTTCTAGGTGTTTATATGGCGTGGACCGTACTCAGTACCGGACTCAGTCCGCCATGTAAACGGGGTTAATGCAACAGCCGTAGCGCGTAGGTTGAAGCGAAATAATAATTAATAATTTTTCGTAGGAATACTCGTTATAGGGTGCATACCACCGTTACCTGATGTGCCCCTCTTCAGGTAACTAACTAGGTTATTAGAGTGTTTGGATAGTTGGGAAGGAATGTCCGAGGGCTGTTAGTAGGACTCAATCCCAGCATTCGCTTTTACGACTGAGGAAAACCTCGGGAAAAATCTTCAGTCAGGATTGCCGGTGGCCGGAATCGAACCGGCGACCTCCCGGATTAGAGTCTCGAATCTTACCGCTGAGCCACCTCTATCGGTGATGGGGTAAATGTAACAGCGTAGGTTGAAGCGAAAGAAAACAGCATATTTGAAGTAAGAAAGTCAAGAAGACGTATCAAACTATTGCACCGTTCTCTCTCTAATAATGTGATGGAGCCGTGGAGCCGCTAGGAGAGTTGCGTGTCCCCGCGTACTGACAAGTGACACAGTTTTGTTTTCTCTTACACGCGTGACAGATAATGATTGATTACCAAGAGATGATCGTGTGCACACGTTTGTGAGTCACGTTCAAGCCACTCCCTACGTTGAGCATTGGGCTGTGCATTGAGCTGGGCCACATTTGGTATGGACAACTTTGCCTCTCGTCTCTAAGCTCTTTGCCGGCCGGGCTAATTTGACAAGTTTCTACTACGCGTGTGATGCTATAATGAATAATGATATTTGCTGAATGGGAACCAATTTCGTATACAGTTAATGGGTTTTGTAGAAGTTAAATGTATACAAATAATTATTATGCGTTGGTATTGTTTATTATTACAACACAACAATAGAGAATTAGAACTCTTGGTGATTGTGACATGCAAACTGCAACAGACTGGTATAATAAAGACTATAATAAAATGCTGTAAAAATGAGCACTTCACTCCTTACAATATTGAGATTCATACCACTATGATACTTAGATACGTAGCTCATTATTCTTGTTAATAAATTGTGTATTATTAATTGTGTTATAGAAAACTTTGCTTTGTTTTCTATAACACAATACAATAATACACAATTTATAAACAAGATTAATGTACTTGATTTCAATTTTATGAGAAAGTCACGAACGTGATAACTGAAAAAAGTCTACATCATAGAAAGCAACGCTCATCAGTCAACGTGGTCAACGTGCAACGTTGCCTAATTGCAGGTCGTTTCCTGCAACACCGCACTTACGTATAATCCCGATAAAATCGAGATACTCATCGTAGTTGGCCGCTGTTTACGCGCTATTGTAACAATGTTCCGATAATAACCAGGGCAGGCCTAGTTTGGAGGCGGCCGGGTGGAACTCGGGGACGTAAATAATTGCTCAACGCTTTCACACAACTCAGGCCGGCTCGCGAACACGGCAATGCAGCCGTAAGGGAGACCGATTGACTAATGTGGTTGGGGAAGGTATCAATAAAAAACCTTGCGATACGGGAAAGGGAGGCGTAAATATAGGATACTCGCTGGAGGACAAATAGGCCGGCGGACTGGCTAAAATTGAAAGTGTATTTTTACCCCGAAATCGAAGCTTGTAGCTTCTTGCATTGACTATTCAGCGAGGGAAGATAAATCAAATTGATTTATGAGACACGATCCAAGGTTGTAGAGATTGTTAGGTGTGGCCAGAATGATGTCTCATTATAATAATTGTTATACATATCTAGAGAACTGGTATTGAAATGAAATCTTGAGTTATTACGCACCCAAGTAATCAATTTGTATTCAGAATTGAGATATCAATAAAATGTAATTTTCATAATCAAGCGGGCACGCCTAGGTGCATGTTTATCTAACATGCAGTAGAGCCGCAACGACAGCGCTCCGGTATCGGTCAGCGACTGATATGGACTACAGTGACGTAAATAATTCCCTGCGTGAGGCCTGGGACACGCTCGATACACACCGCTTGTTATATTTAGCAGGCGGCCAACACTCTAATATGTTATACTTTTCTCTGGACAAGCTATGGGGGGCCATCGCAGTTATCAACTATAAACCAGCCACTCGTTTTAGCTTTCAGTGATAACACTTCACATATTAAAGCTTTCGTTAATTTTATGCACATGAAAGGATCATCGAAAAAAACATTGTGTTGTCATAATACGAAATAAAATGGTATTAATTTGTTTTCTAATTGAGATAAGTATTCGCGCAATGATGATACGCACAGACCAATGATGGGATGTGTGAACAATAATATATGTGTAATTTACAAAGTGAGAAAATTTACTTCCTTATTATGTGTGTGTGTTTTTTTTTTACAATAACGAAGTAAATTACCAAGAATAGTATCACTTTGTGACTCAATAACTTGGAATGTAAGAAACAGGTTTGATTCCCAGCTCTGGCAAAGTTTATTCCATTGTGTTCTTCAGTTATCAGGCGAAAGCTGCAGCATTGATTCCAATGATGAGCACAACATTTGTTCTTAACAACCCATCCCACACACCCTAACAAAATGAAAGGGTAATATTCTATCTTGACAGAAGCCTTCCCCGTTCATGTTGGAAGGGAGAATCAGAATAAAATAAATTATCTTATGGTTGTAATAACATCTTTAAGCAGAATGCACAAACCAACAGTAAAAGATAATATTTAACCGTACACAATCAAGTCGAACTTGACCATAGAAATTTTCTGCCCGTTAGTAAGCTTTTGGCAAAAAAAAAAGCATTTTATAATTAAAAAATGTTGTTACCAAATAAATACAAAGATTCTTTTATCAAAGAGGGGAATACAAAATAGATCACTACAGGAAACCGCAATATACTCTTAACTATATCATTCTACCAGCATTGTCACTCTGTTAAAACATATTGTACGCAAACTATGCAACAGTGACTGACTGAACCATTGTAAGTATTATCTTGATTCCTTTTCAGAAGACATTGAAGCTTTCTTGGTTCGTTATTGCATTATGAAAAGTGTCTCCTGCACTTGGGAGTGGCCCGATGACATTAACCAACCCATGCGTAAGACCTGGAGTGGCAATACTTACCTTGTATAGACATCTGCGACCAACCCACACCTGAGCTGATGTAACCAGGTATAACCATTGTAAGCCTGCTTTCACATCAGTTTTCCTATGAATAGTAAAGTCTTTACCGCCACTCCAGGCTGTTCAGCTCTGGATGTGAGGCATTATTCCTGCGGGAAAGACTAAAGAGCTGAGCGCTCTCCGCACCCTTTCTAAAGAGCTGAGCTCTCTCCGCACCCTTTCTAACCGATACCGTGATGCAAATATACTCTCTACATCCCCACTTAACGATATTATGACGCAATACTGTCACCGGGACATCGATGTAAATGCATACACACCACTTACTAATTGTACGCGCACATATTTTTAAACGGCCTTTAAAATTAAATATCCCCCCCTCTACATTCTTCAGAAGCTCAACAACCTTCCACTTACTGCTAGTTGCTTCATCAAGTGCGCAGTGCCATATAATACCTCACATATTTAAAGTGCAAAAACTGTGCACAGACATATTTATTTTTGTTTTAATTTCCTTATTGAAATACTTTTATGGTGTATCGCATGATCGCTTCTGCTAGAACTGTGTAATGTACAATTTAAACAAATTAATATTGATGTTTGCAGTTGCTCGTAAGCAATTTATTATTTTCTCTATTTTGTATACATTTTTAACATAAAGGACTTGTACAGAATTGCCTTTAGTTGATTGTACTCTATAAGGCTCTGTTCAAAAACCATACTCAAATATTAAAGAACTTACAAAACAATACTAAAATATTAAAGAAGTCACAAAATAAGTGGGATAATAAATAAGCCGCTGCTGAGCAGTGTTCTTGCCGACAGCTGAAGGAATGGCGAAGGTTGTTTTCAGGTTCGACGAGTGTACGAACCGAGCTGAGTAGGAGTAGAGTAGGACTACTCGGTGTAATGTAGGAGCACCCTTGTGCGTCTTGACAAACTTAGCGTATTCAAATTGAAGAGATTTTATTCCATTCCAGCCACTCAACGAGGCCAATACCTGGAAGCGGCTGGAGATAAGCTTATCACAATGGAGGTCTACTACAGCATTAGCATCGTAAAAACAGCACGGATTCTTTCGAGCGCGCTTCCTTTTTCAAATTCATATTCCATGTGACAGAACATTGGGAAATGAAGAAGCGCCGCACAGAAAAATTTTCAGAAGAAATTGCAGTAAAAAACGAAGAACGCAGAACGCAATAAAAACGAAAGAAGGGAATGATATCTGACCGAAATAAAGAAGGAGAAGGAAAGACACAAAATGAGATGCATTAGAGCGAAAACGTGGCTATTTCTTCTAATGTTCAAGCATTATTTTTTTAAATGGCACTCGTGGCTATGATAGAGTGTTGGCAACTCATAATGAACGAACTCTATTGAGGAGAGAGTGGCCAAATATCTCAGTTTGAAGGTCTTTTCGCTATCGTAAAAAGTTATGTTCGTTCCATCTCCATCTCCAGCATTTCGTTTTCTTTGCTTTGATAGTATCGTAAAAGCAGAAATCAGTAGAAATGCGATGCTAGGAGAACGATTGATGAAGGATGGTTCCTTTCGTGGGAACATTTATAGTAACAATGTAGAATTGAAATTTCATTTCAATGTGGAAAATTATTCCTGAAGTATAATTATATTTCTAAGTATCAAATACTGCCTTTCCCCAAGCATAAAATTGTCGCTGTAAATGATATTTAATATTTATGTTTTTTACTACTGCACATTCGTGTTTGCTTCACACGCACCTTCTAATAACTAATATCTATCATATAATACATATATGATTGTAATACAAACTATTTGTATTTTATACACAATAATACATCTGTATGTCTACATTGTAAAATAACAATAGGGTGTAACATTATAAATATCAGCAAATCGTTGTACAGTTACTATATAGTTTTGCATGGGTAAACGCCATTCTAACAAACCGCTTTCCGTGCTTCCGTAATGTGGGGAAAAGCCAGACTTGTTTACAACGAAGCAGAAAAATAGTCACATGATTTTTATCACTGGATATAACAAATGTTACGACACGTATATTATTCACGCGTTTGGATTCGAGCGGCAGCAATTTGCATAGATTTTACGTTCACAAGGCAACGTGAGAGGCTAATCCACTTTATAATAAAAAAGTCTTCATTAAAATGCACTCACACATTTATGATCAGCGTCGTGCATTGTCTAAACACGATGTCGTCAGCATAATGTTGACAGTTGGTGGAGGTGCCGGGTTGTTGTTGTTAAGCATTGTCTAAACACAATGTCGTCAGCATAATGTTGACAGTTGGTGGAGGTGCCGGGTTGTTGTTGTTAAGCATTGTCTAAACACAATGTCGTCAGCATAATGTTGACAGTTGGTGGAGGTGCCGGGTTGTTGTTGTTAAGCATTGTCTATACACAATGTCGTCAGCATAATGTTGACAGTTGGTGGAGGTGCCGGGTTGTTGTTGTTAAGCATTGTCTAAACACAATGTTGTCAGTATAATGTTCACAGTTGGTGGAGGTGCCGGGTTGTTGTTGTTAAGCATTGTCTAAACACAATGTCGTCAGCATAATGTTTACAGTTGGTGGAGGTGCCGGGTTGTTGTTGTTAAGCATTGTCTAAACACAATGTCGTCAGCATAATGTTCACAGTTGGTGGAGGTGCCGGGTTGTTGTTGTTAAGCATTGTCTAAACACAATGTTGTCAGTATAATGTTCACAGTTGGTGGAGGTGCCGGGTTGTTGTTGTTAAGCATTGTCTAAACACAATGTCGTCAGCATAATGTTCACAGTTGGTGGAGGTGCCGGGTTGTTGTTGTTAAGCATTGTCTAAACACAATGTCGTCAGCATAATGTTCACAGTTGGTGGAGGTGCCGGGTTGTTGTTGTTAAGCATTGTCTAAACACAATGTCGTCAGCATAATGTTCACAGTTGGTGGAGGTGCCGGGTTGTAGTTGTTAAGCATTGTCTATACACAATGTCGTCAGCATAATGTTCACAGTTGGTGGAGGTGCCGGGTTGTTGTTGTTAAGCATTGTCTAAACACGATGTCGTCAGCATAATGTTCACAGTTGCTGGAGTTGCCGGGTTGTTGTTGTTAAGCATTGTCTAAACACAATGTCGCCAGCAAAATGTTCACAGTTGGTGGAGGTGCCGGGTTGTTGTTGTTAAGCATTGTCTAAACACAATGTCGCCAGCATAATGTTCACAGTTGGTGGAGGTGCCGGGTTGTTGTTGTTAAGCATTGTCTAAACACAATGTCGCCAGCATAATGTTCACAGTTGGTGGAGGTGCCGGGTTGTTGTTGTTAAGCATTGTCTAAACACAATGTCGCCAGCATAATGTTCACAGTTGGTGGAGGTGCCGGGTTGTTGTTGTTAAGCATTGTCTAAACACAATGTCGCCAGCAAAATGTTCACAGTTGGTGGAGGTGCCGGGTTGTTGTTAAGCATTGTCTAAACACAATGTCGTCAGCATAATGTTGACAGTTGGTGGAGGTGCCGGGTTGTTGTTGTTAAGCATTGTCTAAACACAATGTCGTCAGCATAATGTTCACAGTTGGTGGAGGTGCCGGGTTGTTGTTGTTAAGCATTGTCTAAACACAATGTCGCCAGCATAATGTTCACAGTTGGTGGAGGTGCCGGGTTGTTGTTGTTAAGCATTGTCTAAACACAATGTCGCCAGCATAATGTTCACAGTTGGTGGAGGTGCCGGGTTGTTGTTGTTAAGCATTGTCTAAACACAATGTCGCCAGCATAATGTTCACAGTTGGTGGAGGTACCGGGTTGTTGTTGTTAAGCATTGTCTAAACACAATGTCGCCAGCATAATGTTGACAGTTGGTGGAGGTGCCGGGTTGTTGTTGTTAAGCATTGTCTAAACACAATGTCGCCAGCATAATGTTGACAGTTGGTGGAGGTGCCGGGTTGTTGTTGTTAAGCATTGTCTAAACACAATGTCGCCAGCATAATGTTCACAGTTGGTGGAGGTGCCGGGTTGTTGTTGTTAAGCATTGTCTAAACACAATGTCGCCAGCATAATGTTCACAGTTGGTGGAGGTGCCGGGTTGTTGTTGTTAAGCATTGTCTAAACACAATGTCGCCAGCATAATGTTCACAGTTGGTGGAGGTGCCGGGTTGTTGTTGTTAAGCATTGTCTAAGCACAATGTCGCCAGCATAATGTTCACAGTTGGTGGAGGTGCCGGGTTGTTGTTGTTAAGCATTGTCTAAACACAATGTCGCCAGCATAATGTTCACAGTTGGTGGAGGTGCCGGGTTGTTGTTGTTGTTGTTGTTGTTGTTGTTGTTGTTAATCACGACTGTTGTGAATCGAACACTGTCTGGTGAAGGTGAGACGAAGACTGACACTAAATAGTACAGACTGAATAAACATGAATCAATATGTGTTTTCCTTGTATGCTGGCAAATAGCAGTAGTTACCATTGAGGGTGCTAAGTGACATCACGCAGACATTTTTGCAAATAAGCGATCTGTTGCTAGGCAACTCCATTGTTGTATCGTTCTTTAATTGAATATGTGTTGAAACAAAAGATGGCAACATGGTGAATTTTTTTAAACGTAATTAACCCTATTGGTAAAATGAGTCAAGTGTTAGTGATCGTGTATAGACAATGTCTATACTATATATGTTGACTATAGAAGGCAGTGATATAATTCCAGTAATCCCGCGTGAATCTTGTCGCTTCCGTCCTTTAAGACGCCTTACGAGGGCCTCTTAGTAGTCATATAGACCTAGATATAATAGAGAATTAGGGTGAAGGATGGGGTAAGGGGGAGACGGAGATGGTGATAGATGGAATACTAAAGAAGAGGAAACAGGCAGCGACCTGGGTATATTTCATAAGAGAGTAAACTGGATGTGTAACGAAATTACCATATAAAGAGCAAGGATAAGGGTCTTACGTCTCCGAAAACTAATAATTGTCAAAGTCACGGATGTCTTCGAAGTGTCGGAACAATGTAGCGTGTTTACGTCTAAATTAATAGCTTTGAAAGTCTGCTTGTAGCGCGATATTAGAAAGATTATTACCTTACCCAAGTCGCATGTTGCTTCCCGCGAGTATGATTATTGAATGGAGGTATAATATGTTTGAGAACGTTTGCGTGTACTGAGTACACTTGTTTCAATACAATGTCAGTACGCCTACTTACAAGCCTTGCGTAAACATGAAACCTAACTTCCGTAACCGATCGTTACAGGATTGGTGTGAGCTATAAGTTTAGCAAACGCAATTTCGGGTAATAATTATACGAATTTACGTCTAGAGCGGAGTTGTTACTTATCAGTTGGCCGATTCTTTGGAAGATTATTGTCGTGTGTGATGTTTTCAACTTTTTTTTTTTTTTGGTGTGGTGAAATAAATTTCGGGGGCAGTTATCGTTCAAGAATTCAATTCGAGCGAGGGAGTGATTGGGGGTTGGAAAGGTTAAAACGTCTAATAGGCCAATTAAAAAGGATATTGTGTTGTGAGTACAATATATACGCTGTACTTGCTAGGAGGGTAGAGTTTTTTTTTGTATTGAGTGTAGGGTAACACGTCATGTTTCATTTCAAACTTTTCTATTTAGTCTCTAATTGGTATGGTTTATCGGCTTGAGCTGAATTTGAACGCCAATTAATAACACACGCCGATTGTCATGGGCGCATACATGTCAGGGACTTAGGCCCGGTATTATGTACTTCGGATACATAATTTAGAAGGCTACAAACTTGTTTCCACCATGGCAACAACTAATGGGAATATGGTTGCCATGGAGAAAACAAGTTAGTAGCTTACTTATCCGAAGTTCATAAGAAAGTTACTAGAATACTTATTGTTTCTAATTACGTTAAGAAAATATAACCATTAACTATCTTATTATATATCTTTGTGCTTTATTATTTTACCGATAGAGGTGGCTCAGCGGTAAGACGCGAGACTCTAATTCGGGAGGTCGCCGGTTCGATTCCGGCCACCGGCAGTCCTGACTGAAGTTTTTTTCCGAGGTTTTCCTCAGTCGTAAAAGCGTGCTGGGATTGAGTCATACTATCAGCCCTCGGACAATCCTTCCCAACTATCCAAACACCTTAATAACCTAGTTAGTCACCTGAAGAGGGGCACATCAGGTAAAGCTGGTGTGCACCCAAGAACGGGTATTCCTAAAAAAATGTTTATTATTATTATTATTATTATTTCATGTTGTTAATATTTTGTTTATGTACGCATACACACACACATAAACTCACACACATGTTTAGCAAAGTTGAAAATTTTAAAATACAAACTACATGATCACTTAATTAACGACCTTCTCAACAGGTAGTACGCAAATGACGTAATTTTCATTCTCATATCTGAATTAACTTAAAAATGTTGAGTAGTTGGCTTTACAAGCAAAATTAAATGGAAATGGAAATCCTGATGTTTGAAATATTTTATGTTTCTCTGTTCAACAATAAACAACATTTTATTATTTTAGTCCTCCAATTATCGTTTATAGTTTTGGGGGGAACTCGTGGCTATAACCACATAAATATTGCTTCGCCTTCGGCCCCTATGGCTCAACTATAGTCGTCGTACAACAACTTCGGTAATGCTTACGTCACGGGTGGGTGAGCGGCAGCCAACCAGCGGCCGTGGCTAATTCAGATACCTGTTCGGGTTGGCCGAGACCGTAAACACGTCATTCATTGATGACGAAAGCATTACCGAAGTTGTTGTACGAGGACTTTAGAGACCAACCGTTTCAGCCTGTGTTGACTATGTGTCATGACTCATGGGTTTCGTCCCCAGTGTCTATAGAACCCTATGTATTCATATTGAGTTTATGAAGCTAAACGTTTCAAAAGTGTATTGTTGAAAAACCTTCGCTAAAATATGTAGAAGTGTGTGAACGAGTCAACTTGCAAACAAACTTACGATTTTTATAACGTGTTTTCGATACCAACCATACATATAATTACACCAAATGGATAACATATATACCAATTTATAATAAATTTGAATACTTGATATGTCAAAAAGTATCGAAAACAAGTAATTAAAACATTCCGCACGCGAGGTGACACGTAAACGCTCGTTAATTAAGCCGCAGCCCTGCATCACGCAAGCACAAACATTCCAGTTCAACATTAACCGACATTCCGAATCAATATTGTTGATTACAATTATAATATGCCAAGGCGCCCTACGTACCACAGCTTCATGCTACGTACCTGCGGCCTAGTTTCCGCGCGTACCACACGCACGTACTGCCCGAATAGGTTCCACAGTCAACGTATGGCCTATAGACTGCCACTGTGCCACCTGGCCTATAGACTGTCACTGTGCCACCTGGCCTATAGACTGTCTCTGTGCCACCTGGCCTATAGACTGTCTCTGTGCCACCTGGCCTGTAGACTGTCACTGTGCCACCTGGCCTATAGACTGTCTCTGTGCCACCTGGCCTATAGACTGTCACTGTGCCACCCCTCACCCCGCACGTAGGCCTATCACCTAGCTGGAATAAAACGCGTTGATGAACAGCGAATGTGTGAACGATGGACCAAGCTAAGCGTTTATTCCCTTCCTAATATAAAAATATCCCGCATCGAGGGAGGTTGGCCATTATCTCGACTCATGCCTCACACAAGATAATGAAGCTGGGAACAATGTTAACCCTCGCTCGCGAGATGAGAGAGAACATTCACTCTATAGGGCGAAGCTTAGCATTGTCTTTTCACGGTGTCTCGGAGATTCGCGAGGCGAAGCGCCGGGTTAAGCATCAGTTATATTCTGAATATGCAAAGAAAAAACTTAATTAATTTAAAACTGTGATGAGCTTGAGAAAATTAACGGCTATCAACAGTGAAAATGTTTACCGCTTTTTTTTTAACTCGAGTACAGTGTGTGTAGGGTTGAGGTAAGAATGCGGCACTGCGCCTGTGAATGCTTGGTTACTTGAAGAAGCTTTTCGAAACTTTGATGTTGGCTATCGGGTAAGGGAAAGACCGTTTACTGCTTGAAAACTTTCAAAGTAAATGGATACCTTCTGATCTCTCCGACAAAACAGGGAAACACATCCCTTCTTTATATTAGTGTGAAACTAAGTAACATAGATACTATTTTAAAATCATAGTTTCATTTCTGAGTTGACAAAGTTTATATTTGTTTGATCCGAAAAGGGATTCTTGGAACATCGTTACCGTTTGCTTGTTTTTCCAGCAAAGTTACAAAAGAAATTTGTTATTATCATTTGTATTATTATTGTTAAATTAGCATTTGTTGACATGGACTTATATCTACTAGGTAATGGGGTTGAGTGCTCAGATGTACAGATGACCTGACAAGAAAATAAATTCTCCCACGCTCATATAAATACATTGAACAAGCACGATAGCTTAACGTATGATAGAGGCCACTGAATGAAGTGTTTATTAATCATGAACGAAGCATGGATGGAATATTGGTCGGGTACTGCGATCTATTCAAATGTGCCCCTCCTACCTTCCACCCCAATCCGTTCACGAGACCAACTGCACAAACATACTTCATGTGCTGCACGAATATTACGCAATGTGTGGACAATATAAACACACTCTATTTTATCCAGCATAGTCGTTGCTTTCTTTCAAACTAGATCTTACTCTGACTTAAAATAGTAACTGAAAATTTACAGATCACTTTCAGAGTTTCAAAGTTTTCGAGCTTTGAGCAGCTCACTTTGAGCTATGTATCATCTCCCAGGTCCAAGCAGGCCGGAGATAGTTTGTACTTTAAGCAGCGAAAGCTCAACTTAGAGGGTGCGGCAAATTAGATCGCATATCTTACACACGAGCAGATATTCAGTAAGCGTCCAATTTATACCGACGCCCCCAAGTTTTGTACAAAGTTTTCCTCATCCTCTGTTCTCTCAGCCCGCTATTCTATCACTCACTTTTATTGTATTGTATGGCGAGGGAGTTGTACACAGTAGTTAATAGGGTTGGAGCGTGGGGCGAATGCCATGGAGGGGTGAGAGGGGGGGAGGGATGAGTGAAATGCGTCACTTTTGAGAAGAGGGCTCACGCTTACAATTACATCACAGATGACGACGAGAGCTATATTTAAGTTTAAGCTGGGATGCGATACAAATGAGGGCAAAGGATGAAGGTGGCACAGACATTATTCCCGTTAGAAGGAAAAATGGGAGGAATTAAATTAAGTTAGATGAAAGGAGAAAAAAAGTGTTTTTATAAACGAAATGAAAAGCATGAAAACAATGAATTAATCAAATTAGGGCAAAATACCATTCAAAAGGTTACAAAATTAAAAAATCTTTCGAGGGTTGGTAGTAAGTACTGCTTAATGTAATAAACATCATAAAGCAGTGAAGGCGGCAATGCAGGTTCGCTCTATACTTGTTTGAAAGTAATATAACATTCATTAGTTTTTTCATTACAGCAGGTCTGCTTGGTAAGTTAGTGTACAGTGTTCACCTCTTTGATACAGACTGAAGTTTATTTTCGTTATTTTTTTTACAAAGTAGAGCTACTTAAAACAGTTAAAAATGTAGAAAGGTTTTAATAATTTAACTTGAATTTAAATTAAAGCTAATGTATTTGCCTTGATCTTTCTGCTTCCGCATAAAATAAGCAGCAATGTGATGGTTTGAGTACGAATTCAAACGATACTTGATAGAAAGGCGTAAATAATTTTAGAATTTGTCACTCTTTTGAGCTGTACATTAATTTTGTTCTCGAGGTTGATATGAATACGGACTGAATTGCATGGCCAGGTGATACAAGACTAACAGATATCATTACACGTTTACCCATAATATTACAAATAGATTATCATGATCATTATTTACGGATGAATACACTGAATTACAAATTTAAAAAATAATTACTTGAAGCAGTTTATTAAAAAAAAAATTGGAGTGGATAAATTTTTTACTTAGTTCATTGGTAGTAGTGTTGTAGCTTCCATTAAAATGGCACTTCTATTGTTTGTTTTCATGTCTTTGTTTCGTTTACTGACAAAACGTCACGGTTGGTTTTCGATTTACATTGTTTTCAGGAAAATGCCCGAGGAGGGCTTTCTCCCAAAAAGTTCACTTCTCATTAGAAATTAGAGTTCAAAAATCTTATATGCAGATGTATTTTAAGAACGTTTTTAATCTTGAATGGCGAGAAAGAGAGCGCAATATGCCTCTATCTCACTCTCCCTCTTGTTATGCTTTTGAAAGAAACTTGACTAATTAGCATTTTCAAAGCTTTGAACGATGTTTGAACAATAATGGATTTCAGACTACAATAATATGTTTTTACTTTTTTTTTTAAAGGAAAGCGTAGATTAAAACGAAAACATCTCATCTCCATGTCATCTTTGTCCTCTGGATCCACTGCATGCTGTATCAGAACTCCTTAGAGAAGAACAGGGGTGACCAAAGGTAGAACCACTATCATGTTGGATCATGATCATGGTCAACTCATTCACATTCACATGACAAGTGAAGAGGGGTAACCAAAGTTAACGGACACGATACATGTTGGCACCTCGGACTCTACTGCAGGTTAACTATGAAGCCATTTGTAGAGCAGGAGTGACCAAAGGGTAAATAAAGAGATGTTAAGTATAATTATGTTTTCACTTCTTGGCAGATAACGTAATTCAGAACATATTCAGAGTTACTATAAGTTGCCAAACCTAACGTAATTTGTATTTATTTATTTATTAACAGTCTCTCCTATTCAGTTATCAAACCAATTTTTACAGAATAACGATACAAAAGTAACCATACAATAATTTGGGAACCTGAAATATGAATGTGATTCATCCTTGTTGCCACCAGTTTGTTTATGATCGATAGATTTCTCCAGTATTTTTTTTTCTAATAAAAGTCCACCGAGAGAATGATTGGGCTCATACGATGTGCTAATCGATACTTTCATCCGTCACCGTGGTAATAATGAACGTACACCGAACATTGCTGACTTGCGGTTTGATAGATACAGGCCTACAGCATCCGAACCCTCAGTTGAGAACTTAATTGGTTACCCTGACCCAGGTTGCGCTACTGTCGTGGATAATGAATATGGAATGGGCTAAAAGAGGAGACTGTGAACGTTTATCTTCAAGAACTGTAAAACGTATACACAAAGAGGGAACATGAATAATTAACAGATAAATAACTAGAAAGAAGAAAATTAAATGCGGTCTCCTCCTCGGGAGTACCGACTGGATTTGGCGCATGCGCGTTAGATACGACTCCGGGTGACTAAAACCATAGATCCAAGACATCCCGACTAAGCATCTGGTCTCCCCTGTTATCAACCAAGAGAGGGGAGATGGAATGAGGAATGAGGAGTGAGGAATGAAGATGATTAGTTGGTGGAATGGTGAGCGTTTGTTTACGAGAAAACGGTTTGTATGAGAAAAGCAGGATTAATATAATCGAAACGGTATATACATATGATTTAAAAGTATCTTATGTTTATTAAAAATAAATTCACATTTAGAGTCTATCCACCCAGTAACGAAACTGATTTTCAGTGGGGGACTTTAATTTAAAGCGACTAAACCAACCCTGTAGGCTCCAAACACCATCGACGAGTGAGCGATCACCAATCAAAGATCGATATTTCAAATACGAAACAAATGAATCAATGATTGGACAGTGCGAACACCTGCGGACAAATGTCAGAATCAAAAAGGCCGATTCAGAACAACTTTGAATTTATTGAGTACTTCGTTGCTAAGACGATTTTTTTGCTCCCGCATTTTGTTATGTTTGGGGCATCACTCATCACACCTAAACTTATTGATGTAGATATGGAGGAACACCATAAGTTGCTAAGTCACCAAGACGTTATCAATGACCAAAAATTATGAAAATGAAACCATTGTGCTAATGCAAGTGCTAAAAAATGATCTGTCTTTGCTACTTTTTTTATACTGTCTGGATATTTTCAGGAATTAAAATAAATCTAGGATCAGTAATTTTCTGTCTTGAAGTTTTTTGCGTCAGTGAGGATGAAAAGAACGTTGAACGAAGACGGATGAACATTTTTATCAGCCAACAGCCACGTAAAACTGCACATCATCTATCAAGACTTTTTTTTTGTAACAGAAAATAATAAATTCAACATTCCATTATATTGTCCATAAGAAAGTGGAAACATGGCTGCTGCGAAGGGGGGGGGGGGGGGCGGGGGGTTGTTTCTCATTGTTGAGCATTTCCTCACGCAGAACGTGAATACAATTTATATTCAAACAGTATAGGACGCATTAATCCTGATTTATTATTTTGTACAATTATCATTAAGATTTTTACAAGCTTTTATGTGATTCTGATGCAGCTCATTCCCAGGTTAATGAGATACTAAACCCATCTTGCAAGAAGTAAATACTCAAAGGTTGAAAAAATATCATTTTCCTCTAATTTCAGGTTTCACGTTGTATAAGATTACATTTTGTAACATTATCGAAATCTGGACCCACTTATATAAAAATGACACGAAATAAAAATATGTTATATAATTTAGTATAGTTCGCATTGTCCTTTAAAAAACAGCTTTGTAAGAAATGTCCACTTATTCCTCGTTCGGGGTTCGTAGATCTCCCAAGTCGGAATTCGACGAATCCCCACTAGGGGATTTAGCAGACTAGATTGCAAGTAAGTCCCACTTTGATCCCGCGTAGCCTCCGCTACGTCCAACTCCCAAATGGTCGACGCATAGGGACTCCAAAATCGATATTTGTATCCCGATACAAAACACACTTTATTATTTAAATGTACATAATTGATATGTGTCTTACAATTATAAATACTTATATATTTAATGTCTATGGAAAGAGTGCCCGCCCGAAAAGCACAATACCTGGGTTCAATTCCTAGCGGGTTTGGTGTTTTTTATTCCATCTTATAGACCATCATATATTAACAGTTTCAATGTGACCTACTGCAAAAAATGTATGTAATTTATTGCAAACAGTCAACACACCTAAACGTGGACTTGGCTGTAAAATGATCCACTCATTGAAACGGATGTGATTTTTTGTTTTCAGATTCAGTCTGAGGAGAGCGATCGTGCGGGACCAAAGTTAGAATTTGATTCAGTACAATAACTGTACTCATCGTCATGTATATGGTATAACGTATGTTTATATTAGCAAACTCGGCCGCTGATTAGAGCTCGCGCCCTCGCTTCGCTCGCAATGCGTAGCTGTAAATCGACTATTAGACAGAGCTAATCACGGCCCTCTAGATCTTCGATGACAACAATGCACAACAGTGAAAAATACACCTTAACATAACTATCAAGGACCCTTAGGTTTAGATAGAGCAAATCACGGCTTTCTATACCAATTCTGGAAATCATCTGTTAGTGGGCCTACGCTCGGGACCGTATTCGGACCCTCATGTAAACATGTTATTTTTACCCGCACTGAGATTTAGCTACCCCTGAGTTAAAATAAACATACCGAGTTGCGTCTCTCTCCGAGTGCTTCTCTTTCTCTATGATAATAATGAAACGACGAAAAGAAAAGAAATGTGATCCCTTTGCTTGTGTGTTTGTCGAGTCGTGCTACCCTCCCCTCCCTTCCCCACTTCTCCCTCGCGGCTCCACGTCGTACTCGTCCCATGATGAGGATTTCAACACAAACAACGGACCCAGGCGCGGCGAGGGGATATCAGAGAGCAACTCCCACTCCAAGAATGTGTGGAACAGATGCCAGGTCGAACTTCTTCACGCTTAGACTGAGGTGGGAACATGAGCGACGGGCAATCCCTACGGATTTATTGTCATTGTGAAAGTACGTCTTTGGTTAATTACTATTTTATGTGAGTGCTCGGTACGACGAGTCAAGTAAACCACTGCTTTAATATTAACACGAAAGAAGCTTTACACCGATTGACAATCGTGCTGTGAAATTATATATTTAAACCCAGGTTTTAGCTTAAGGTAATTCCCTGATGTGTTTTGCAACGTTATTTGAAATTCTACCAAAATGAAATAATTCAAAACACTTCTACACTCCCAAAAGACAGAAAATGGGTTTCATTAAAATTGTATTATACCAACAACCAAAGTTCAAGCAGGAGAAACTTGTTAGATGATTCCTGTTTTAATTCTTAGGTATTTAGTTCGTGATTACTGACTAAAATGGAGTCTACAACATGGTTGTGTAATCTAGATCAACCCACTTGAATAACATTTAACGATTGCAATAATATAGCTATTGGTAAACTTGACAATGTTATAGTTCACCATACTCGATAATGACTGTGGTGCACAGTGGAGTTACGTAGAACATCTGTACTTGGTACTTTTATTGAACTATTGTAGGCTATTCCATTACGTTTTCTCTAAAAAAAAAAAAAAAAATTAAATAACAATTGCTACTTTCATTGTATTTTTATCGAATTACTTCATAGATAATACAAAAACAATGTATTACTAAATAGTTCAAAATGTCCTACACTTGATCACGTTCATTTGACGAATGTTTATTGAATATAATATACCGGCCTGAATCATCAGCGCATATTCAAATGAAAATAAAAATGGGTTGTTTTTAATTCCGTACCTTTGTATAATATTTTCCAAAATTGTACCTTGATACCAGCACAACACCCGCAACAAAAGAGCCGCAACAAAACAAAACCCGTGGGGATAAAACTGTTTGTGATCAAACATAGATACTTGCTCGCAGCTCGAAGCTGGCTGAATTCATTGCGGTCTACAACTCAACTCAACAAACTCAAAGTTATAAAACAAAGTTATAGCTATACGTAAAAACACTGAAAAAATATCAGTTTTGTAATTGAATGGGATTTACATTAAAATAAATAAAATTTGTAAAAAACATGATTACCAGATCAGCTATTAAATTGATTTTACAAAGCGTATTTGTTAACTGCAAAGGTCGTCTCACCACATTTAACCAATTTAACGTATGATAGTAACAGCTTGAGAACGATACACAATATTAAAGATTCCCAATTGTAGTTTTGTAAGAACTAAAAATTTAATTGAAAATTTACAAACATTGAAATACATGTTATATGTTATGTTAAATAATTACAGGTAATTACTAACTATACCAACTCTAACGATACAAATATTTAATACTCTTTTTAATCCGGTTTTTTAGGTCTTACAAAACGATGATTCGGGAATTCATACATTTTTTTTAAATATTATGTAGCGATCTCAAAGTGTTACTAAAAAACGTTAATTTTCGCGGTGGCTATATTGAAGACTACCATGCCTTGATATTGATGTGCGGGTGGCCTAAACGGTTTCTAAGGTTTCCTTGTCCCTGACATCAGGCTTCGTCTACTGGTCTCCAGATATCTTTAGACGTCGATAGATACAACATCATTGCCTACCAAGAAGCCAGCCCGGTCAAAGTTCAGGTGAAAACGTGTGTGATGAGGGGAAATGTCGAGTAGCCCTAGAGGATAGACCGCTGCATCTCCTGGTTTCAAATTACTGTCCAAATCTACAATCTCTCTCTCTCTCCCTCTCTCTCTCTCTTAATTAAAAACGTCAGCGATCCGGAAATCCAACCCAAGCTCATTCCCTTCAGGCCCAAGTGTGACATCAGATTTTTCCGAGGACATCATTTTAGTCAAACGGAAATGTTTGATGTGATACCTAAAAGCGTAAAGCAAACGCAAGCAAGCGCGTGAACGGGCGGTTGGGCGATCCTCACCAAGTCCTAAAACAACACAAATAATAATTAAAGTAGTCCCAAAGCAACGCAACCCCCCCCCCTGGGTCCACAGCTGCCACATCAAGTGCGCGCCAGCAACCATTAAGCTTGAAGCTACCGATAACAGATTGCGCCAGGCCAGCGCGGCACTCGCTCGATTCTTTTTGACAAAATAATACTAGGAAATCCGAGACGATGATTTAAAATTCAATTTCTCTCGTGTGAAGGTAAAATGGCAAATGTTCACAATATTCTTTAACCTTATTTCAAATCAATCAACCGCCCCTCAACCCCCTCCCGCCTTCCAAAAAGGTCTGATAAATTGCCATCACGCCACTTTATATTCATAGCGAGCAGACGCGCTCATCCTTCTCGACACCAAACAAATATTCGGCTGCTTGTTTGCGCAGATTCTTCAGCTTCTTCTTCTTCTTCCCCTTATTCGCTGTAGTCAACGATCTCCACATTAGCCCCGTAATCGTTATTGTAATCACAATTTACCTAATTTAAAAACATCATATTTGTCCATTAGCATGAAAAAATATCCTTATATATTGTCCTCGCTAGTTCGTCACACGGTGGCGATGAATTGATTGGTTTATTGCTCATGTTTGCGGTGCGATGGACGACGTGACTTGATAAGTATTGATGACCAATGTTGGGTGAGCAACCCACAACGACGACATGGGCTACACACGTTACACACACTGAGGGGGCGGATGTAATAAAAGCAGCTGTTTGCTTCTCGTGTCACTGGTCACTACGTGTAGGCACTTGCTTCCCACCATCCATGATGACCTCCAACCATCCATGATGATGCAACTCGTGAGGACGGACGCCTTTGCCTGACATACTGGGCTTACTTCAGAAGGACGCCGCAAGAGTAGCCTCATAGAATGGCCACTCACATTGAAATCACAATCTAAAGTTGTCCCAAGACTACCTTACACATGTTTTCGTCACAGGCGACGGGCTCGTAGCTAATCAGCGATCGGTATTTGCGTGGGTGTGTCTCAGGCGGTTCGCTGGGTGGCTACACAAACGGGTGCCGAGTGCCTCGCTTGTGATGAAAGCATGTGGAAGGTAATCTTGGGTGATAGTTTTTAGTAGAAACTCTAAAATAGCCGTCAGAATACTCGTTTTCGAATTCGTATTCTGCACAGAATTCTCTTCTTAATCATACTTGCAGTAAACATGTCTTGCTGTTGTCAAGACTTGGACACGTCTCAAAAGTCAAACTCAACAAGTAGTTATAAAATTAATATCAACTGATAATTAAACATGTTTCTGTCCGTTGGAATAAAAAAAATATACAAATATTATTTAAAATCATACAAAGGAGAGCAAATTTTTTAAAAAGTACAAAAAGTTCTCATGGGCTTCTTTTTATTGTTTTCGATGTCTTTCTTTATCATATTTCAGTGTACGCCTGTATTTGTATTTGCTCATACTTTGTAACTGTTGATGTAATTAATGTACCTGTCTTCAGTCAAGTACACAAAATGGCTGTTAATTGAAATAATCCTCCACATAGCCTATCAAGATAATGAGAGATACCGGTACATGACTACTCAACTAACAAGCCGCCCTATGATGTTTGCAATATGTAAGCCCACGTCGAGCTTCAAAGCGGTACAGTAGGCCTCCACTCCCCGTGAGATAACTACTGTTTGCTTGTATTTACCATGAATAGAAGTTTCACTTCAGATGTCTGACACTCTCGCACTCCCTTCCATGACAATACCTCTCTCCGCTGAATGGGAGGAAATGAAGATGTGAATTCGAATGAGTTCCACACCTATACCTAGAAACTTCGTCTCCCCCTTTTCATCACATTCACTAACAAAGTCGACTGAGTTATTAAAACATTTATGCGCTTTCCTTTCAAAGAACACTGCCGAAGTAATTCTTCAGGAGCTGTCGGTGTACATTTTACTAGGTACGATGATAACTACATAGATTTAGTGAGTGAATATTTACTTTTGTGTCCCAAAGTTGGCTACACAGACACCCATGATTTATAAAGCTAATTTTAAATGAAGTAAAGTTTCCCATTGCGCGATAGAAAATGAATGGATATAAATGATGGCTCGCTTGCTTCGCAGTAAACAAATTGCCCATCAGGAGAGAGGTGAGATGAATCCATCTGCTTCGTAAAAGTTTGTTTAATCTAGTTTAAAAGGTTAACATATATCATAAGAAAATAAAATATTTCAATGCAAATAATGACTGCATAAGTATAACAACGTGGCGTAAAAGAAACGTAAGAGTCGAGTTAAACTGAGCGGGGAGACGATAAATACAAAGATGTTTTAATTTATTGATTGGTTTATTTACAGCACATTGACTGATAATGTAAAGGAAATTATACACGATTATACTTTGAGTAATGTCTAGACATAAAAAAGATTGAGTGTGCCAAGTTGTGTTATGTAAAATTTGTACTTTTTTTCAACAAACATTTACGTTAGTGATTGCAAGAATATAACACTCAACGATTATTGAATCCTTTTTTAGTTAAAGTGACTGTGTTTTGTCATTTTAACACGTTCTGTGCGGTTTGTTTTGTGGTCTTTAAAATCGTTCAAAAAGTTTTAATTTAATTCAATATCGCAGAGAATTTGTTAAACTGGCAACATTAGATATTCCTCGCCCTAGCCTGGGGAGACATTATACCCTTTAATTTCGCGATTCAATACATAAAAAAAAGAAAACTCGACCGAATTTTTGCTGATTCAAGCCGATAAGATTGTGTTTGGAAATGAAAATCCCAGCAAGTCAGTCGATGAAAACACCGCGCTTTATCCAATAAGGGCGACTCGCTTGCCGGAGCCGCGAGCTATAATTAAAGTCTCGGGGATGAGTCGACGAAAGGGGTGGGGGGGGGGGGGGGGGGGGTGGATTTGAAAGTCAGCCACGCGAGTTCTGAAAATGAGCCGTGAATGGCCGTGGGTTCGTCGCCAGGATCGAAACGTCCCCTAAATGGGCCCCGTTTAATGACAGACATAATCTAAATAAGAGAAATGCTGTAATCCAACGAAGGGTGAAAATAAGAAAGGCACTATTCGTAAGCCACACGCACCGTCGTTACGAGCGCGCGGTCATTGGAACCCTCCAAACCCCGACGTGATAGAAACTGCGCCCCATACTAGCTAGACCATCTCGGCAAGGATAAAACGGGTCTCTTGCTGAAATATCTTTCAAGGAACTATTCCAGGCAATAAAGTTAGTTTTAGATTCTTTAACAAACTTGGAAATAGGCTCCCAAACTCTGAGAGCGAAACCATCATAAACGTAATCATTACCTGCTTAAGCTGTACTGTATTTAATTGGATTTCTGTATAGTCATTATAGGAAGTACTATCGTAAGTTGAGTAAAGTGGATCAGTTACTCGGGTCTCAGTATTCACACCACCATCAACCAAACTAAAACTTACGTCGTTACCTTATGCTCCGCTAATAACAACTCCACATTACCGCACAGCCACTCACTGGTATTGTGCTTGTTGCTTGTCACGCTCTTAGAACAATCACACATGGGTTATTAGATGGAGGTTTATAGTTCGTGTCAAAAACATGTTCATTTAAACCCATTCGAAGGTTTTGGGTTCACTTTTTAAGTCCAGCAGAACATACTTGAAAACAAGTTTTTGCTATCATAGTTACAAGTGTAAAACGTGAACTTGATTTTTTGTTAGGGCGAGTGCATGGATATAAACATGGGTTTATACCATAACACACGGTTTTCTAATGATGATTCTTGTTGGTATACTTCTCAATTATTGCATTTATGCTATTCGAGACGATGAGGGGCGATAGATTATGATGAAGGACAGTAATACAAAACCAATGCTTTATGCGGGATTCGAACCCACGTCCCTATAGATGCCATACGTTAAGGACCTGCGCACATGAGCCACCGCGGATAACTGCCGGTTTTCTAAGTACCTTCACCTTCTTTACGAATTGGTGTTTTTCATTGATTCTACTTTTAAAATAAAATATTTACGAAATTGTGTAGACGTATATTTTATTCTGGCTCAAATGATTACCATTATATATAAAATTGTTGGTTATATTAACTAAAAACTTTTATTGTGGAAGATTATCTTATAGCAATAATTATTCCAATTATTTAAACTACGCTGTGTAATTGGTATTTTAACTGACTCGACGAGCATTTCCAAGTCATGTGTGGGTGCTTGACACTTGCATAAAGGTAAAGCTCATTCGAAATATTCCTTTTCAAAATATATCGTGGATATACCAATGGCTGCCGACCATGGGAATGGGTACTTGCGTCGTAATTTGCCAAACTAATGGTAATAATTAGCCTCGTAATCCAATCTGGCGATGTTCATTTTTATTTTCTTATTACAGATCACAATCATGTTAGTCAAAATTCCATGAAGTATTTGATTACGCGTGATCGCGCTCAGGGTATACACACTGTTATTCATCATCAGTAATCCGACGAGAAGTGCGTGTGTTTGAATCAAGCGCCCGCGTGACGAGCCGAGCTTACCCGAGCAGGCCCAACTCTTCCGAACGCTGGCTGACTGAATCCATTCCTCCAGGCAGGATGAGCTGCTCGCCATTTCTGTCTTTCATCATGTAGATTATTAACTGTTTAGTTCATTCGACCTACCAAAGATAAATAGTAAATACGTTGTTAATATACAAACATAAGCAAGGGATTAGTGCAATTCCACCACCCTGAAGCCGCATGTTTGAGGACTTTCAAGCTTCGCAAGTCTTCTCGTCAAGGAGCTTTTACGAGGATTATTATTTTATGGCTGGTTTCCATGTCTCTTGCCGCGGGGCACGATGATGCGCGGTGACCAATCACAGCGTTTTCCGTCGCGTTGCTGCCGCGTGGCAAGATAAAAGGAAACGTATTCCCTCAACGTGTGTACTGCCGTTCAACACTTGATTAAAACATAAAATATACAGTTTCCAATTTTATTCACAAGTAATATCCACGGAGAAGTTTGTTGGAAATTGTTTTCTAGAAACATCCAGATTCCAAGGGAAATTACTGTGGTTTCGGGAAGTCCACGAAAACATGACACCGTAGTTTTTTCTATTTATAATTTGGATATTATATATTGTTTGGGAATGAAATTTTACAAACGCTTTAGTCAATGATTCACATAGGAAAAAAGAGAAAACCACACGATCATTCAGATTCTACCGAGGTAGAACACACTGCTCTTATCTCCTACTCAACATAGGCAGCTTGACCCTAACTCGAGGAAATATCTACTGAATATACCATATACAGCGGTAAAAAATAAATACATAATTTCTAGCAAGCATTCAGACTAAAACATATTCTGAACAATATATGAATTTTTCATCTTAAACATTTGTTACGTTTTGTTATTAAAAACCAGTTGAGTAATAACAAAAAAAGAATATGGTACCGTATGTCCAATTGTGCACCCCGTAAATCCTATCTCTCCGTACGACACTGTCTAATACACTTTAGCACGTAAAGCCACCTCACGGCAAATACGACACACGAATGCTACGAAGAACGTTACATCTAATAGTAACCACTTTATGCCACATGTTTACACTGAGATGTTTATCTGTAGGGTTGTATGAACGCAATACTCTGCATTTCATTATTACACTTCACTTTGTCTACCACATAAAGTTTCATACTCTACACATGGTTAGACAACTAACAACTATACTACAACTATTACAGGTGACATTTTAAACAGCATGCATCAACAGCGAGATTATGAATTTGGAACTGAATTACTAAACTTAGCTTTAGTAAATGAATGTGATGTTCTATTATTATTTTATATTACAACTCGGCTTCAAAATCGGTTTGCTTTTCGAATTCCGAAAATATTCCGAAGACAAACAAAATTAATATGAACGATATTGGAATATTATTGTTTATTTGATGTACTATGTTATTGAATATTTGGTTTTGTTATTTTTATTTGCAATCTCGTCGAACAGAATATTGCATGTCGTGCAAACTGAGTTTATTTGTACTGCATACTTAAACCAACATAATATTGTGAAATATTGAACAATTTAATATCGTTTTCATCTATTTAGAAAAAAAAGCAATTTATACAACCAAATACATTTGTATTTTGTCCCACTCAGTTACAAGGACTGATTTTCAGTGATGGACACTGGACAGTATACAGTTTATTGTGTGCTTCGTTCAAGCGATGGTTTACACATACCAGAGTTACAGTATCATTCACTACGTTTATCAGGGCTTTTTAAGTCGATTTAAGGTAAAACGGTTTCCGTAAGTCGATACGTTTATCAAGGCGTTGACAATTCGGCGTAAAAAAGCAACTTTGATATTCTCCCGACAGGTGTCGTCAAATCGTCTTAAAACACGTACAGTAAGGCAGTTTTAAGGCAACATTCAGTAAGCGGTGTTCCACACCTACATAACCTATCGCGTTCGCGCCTTGCAATAATTATCAAATGAGTACACTCAGTTGCCGCTAGGTTGTGGAAAGATGGCGTCTTAAACCGTTTAGTGTTTATCACGTCAAATTAAATCGGTTTAACTGTTCTAAGTCACTTTGGAAAGTGACCTAAAGTTAAACCGTTCTTAGCTAAATCGATGTGTTTACCAACACCATTAAACCGATTCAACCCTTAAAACGATTTACTTAAACCGGTTTAAAGCTCCTGATAAACGTAGTGTAATTTCCAGAGGTAAAAACCAACCGAGAATCAAACCCTGGAATGTCTGCATTGAAACCAGGAATTGGCCTATACCAAACAACGAACAAAACCAATGATATGAATATTCCAATTATTCCAGTATTCCAAATTAGGTTGATGCTCGATCTCGACAATTAAAGTTTCAACCCCTGGTTTGACTGAATATCATCTCTAACGCTAAGCAAGATGAACCCCTCGTTATTGCGTGATTTGCATACAATGCGCAGAAATGCGTCCACAATTGTGCGGCTAATAACATATTCCTCGTAAGAAAACGCTGACTCAACGTTTTCATGTAGACCTAGGCGAATTGGGCAATGCAATGTTTGAGATTCAATTTAGTGACTTCAGTTCGGTCAACGCTGGCTTTACTTTAGTCTAGCCAATCACAACACGTTTCAAAGTTGAGCAGAGAAGTATTTTCTTAAATTATTATTATTATTATAGTTGTTGTATTTGCGACGTACTCAACAGCAAGGTCATACGACGTTGGTAGGACACCCAAGTTTCACGCGAAAAAAGTTGCAACCACAGAACATGTTTGACGAATACTATATCTCATATATTATATAGATATATAGATCGATTGATAGACACATAAAATGTTTTTATTTACCAATGTGGGATTAAAGGCCGAGCGAATGAGGGTTGATGGCCCCTTTTACAATAAGCCGCCCCCCCCCCCCCCCCCCCTCTTATATGCCTATGTCTGCTTTTTCTACGTCATACCTAATTCCAGTCCTAAGAGGTATAAGGAAAGGGACCATTATTTCAGGAATACTATTGGTTACCGAAAACGTGTAAATAAGGCTTAGACAACAGCTGGCTCTTTCTTGTGATAATAATCTTAAAGTGAAATACTTTCCCTGTAACTCATTAATGATAATACGGGTTTCAAAATGTTTTGCGTCTACAATAATATCATCACTAGCGTACCTAGTGCACATCCCTAAGGGGTAAGGTATGTTCAATGCTCATACAACATTGAGAAATTAATTCAGTTGTGTTCACATTAACCAAGTTACGAATGGCAACTCTGTTGATACATATTTGCTACAATATCAACGTATAAAGTAAACCTTATAAAGGATATTGAGGAGCTATACTATCGTGGTTTTCCGGGTACAACCGTGTCAAAAGGTGGAACCAATCCAACGTTTTGCCCATATTGCAATGGGCTTCTTCAGGGACCTTCGTGAAGACAGTGTTGACACTGACACCAACAACTGTCACAGTGATGCTATCGATAGCATCACTGTCCAGAGTTCCCCCTCGTGACAGTTGTTGGTGTCAGTATCAACACTTCACGAAGGTCCCTGAAGAAGCCCATTGCAATATGGATGGGCGAAACGTTGGATTGGTTCCACCTTTTGACACGGTTGTACCCGGAAAACCACGATAGTATAGTTGACTCCGGCCGTGAAAGCCTCCCAAATAGAATATTGAGGAGTTTTGTGCACATTTCTTGCCGCCTCATCGTACAGCAAGCGCGGCCCTGTTATAATTGTAACACAGTAGCCAGTGCACACGTGTTCCAGCGGACCCCCCTTGTAACACACAACAGCAACACCGACTTGGCAGCTACTGAATCTTAGCCGGGCGTGGAGAGCCACGTGGTTGACAGGTGTCAACAGAGCGGACCCTCGCAATCTATCGACCAACCGCGATCAAACTTAGTTAGAGGTGATTAATGTGTCGACAGTTAAGTAGTTTAGCGGCGTTTCTATGAGGTTTTATTGCATCAAAAGCGAGGTTACGCGGTGATACGAAGGAAAACAGGTCTTGAGGGGGGGGGGGGGGGGAGGGGGGGGGGGTCACACATGCGCGCTATTCTTCTCTGTTAATGGTGATTGTAACCAAGTTTATGGGTGGCTGCTAACCACGTGTTCAGCGATAAGATGCAACTCCACACTGTGTTTAAATATTTTATTGGGGGCCAGTTTCTCGCAACTTAAGTCCGGCGATTTTTTTTAATCGGAGATCAAAATATGCGCTGGGTAGAAGCCACCAATGCATTTTTTATGTAAAGTTTGTTGAAACTATGGTAACCAATATTAGTAAATCGGCCGATTAAAAAGTTTGGAGAATTCAGACCTATTTTATTTGCTAAACAAGTGGCCTACAGTAGTTCTGAGTGTATGTATCAGTATAGGTACCCGGCTATACCTTCACTTTTTCCAAAAACGCAAGTTTCCGTACAAAAACGTTGGTACACAGAGCCAACCATTCAAAGACAAACTCAAATGAAATGGATTTATTCAAACATTTGTTTAGTTGTTGTTTTGTCAGTTTGTATTTTTTTTCGTTTTTACGAGTAAATCATCGAAATGCGTTTGGGCTCTCATTTGAGTGGGAACTATTATTACTAATAGAAAGCTGTGTCTCTCTTGTCTTAATTTCCCAGTTATCTTTTAATACATTATGTATGCTTGTCATATCACATAATGCCAGAGGGGAAATATTCTACATTAATTACAATATTTTGTGTCCACATTCTACAAACTTACATTACAATATTTGCATTAGAAGATGAAGATGACCAATTACATGATTTTAAGAAAATGCCCAACAGAATCTATGAAAATGCTCGAGTTGATGATCATCCAGTGAACTGTAACCTGTGTAATACAAGATGGCGGAACCATTGTTTTCTTCTTGTACATGAGATGGTCTAGCTTGTGTTGTATCCGAGTATTCTCGTGATATGTTACAGTTGGAAGCTGAAGACCTGCTTGATCAACGCTGTCACGACTCGCATTCAGTTAGTCCCCTCCACATCTGTCCAAGTTTCAAGGTGGACGCCAAACATACTGAGCTTTAGTAAATGCAAGATCAAAAGCATTCGATTGGCCTCCTTCCGGAATGCAGCTTCTATCGTGGCCATTAACTTCCTTGATTGTCAACTACAGCCGAGCACTACTCTCGTACGCTAACTTCGTCAACCGAGGTGGTCATTCTAATTTAAACGTGAATTCCGAGGGAATCCAGTGATGTGCACGTCCGCTACTCCCGAAGGCAGACAGGAATTCCGGGCGTTCTGCAAAGCTCGCTCGCTCGAACGGCCAATGGAGAACCTCTTACTCGGTTCCATCCCCCACCCCCACCCCCCACTCCACAATCAGTGCAAGAGTAGCATATCAACCCCAATTTCACGGCGGGATGGCAAGATGGACCGATTAGGCACTGATCACCCGACTGAAATAACTCACTTTCCGTTGCCTCGTGCGGGAATTGAAGCCCTCTCTCCCCCTCCCCCCTCGTACCCACCTGGGTATTGCTAAGTTCGTCAGGATGAACATTTTAACTCTGAGAAACTCAAAATATTATTTAAAAAGTAAAATATCGATAAGTCTAATAGGCAATGACCAATGAGGCATAATAAACCTCATTCTTTCACAGGATAGATCCTACACAAAGAGCAATAGTGTTCGTGAATGAATTTGTGAGTGGATCAATAGCGGGGACATGGCAATGTTGATTCAATATACACTGTTCATAATCGGTGAGTAGATATCGATTTGGAAGAAGTTTTGAGACTATATACACCTCGTTGGTGCTCCCCCGTTACTTGATATTCCAGTATTGCATGGTATTGTATTGGTTGTGGTGTCCAATTTGTCAGATAAACTTCACAAAAGTACAATGCGAAGCAGTATACTATTTCTAGACTGAGAAAAGGTTAAATAATTCTGAAAAAATATAATTTTGAGCGTATGGTTTACGTGCCTCGTAACTGTAAACCATACGATCAAAAGTATATTTTTTCAGAATTAGTTAACCTCTCAGTCTAGAAATAATATACTGCTTCGTATTTTGTATACGTCTTATTTGTGTTTAATCTCTTGTTTAACGACTATGTAATAAAAGTTCATACGTTGACACAGAGTTAGTTATTATAACCTGTATAACACCATCATACGCTTGTAAGACAACGCGCTAACTAGGTTCTAGTTACAGACAAAGTTTCTATGGTGTAGTAAAATGGAGGCCGACAATTCGGGGTTGAACACAAAACAAAGTAACTCTTAGGAACGACTAACCTCAGTGCAAACTATTTTTATTTATTTCAATATTTCTAATATTAGTTAACTGATTTAAATATTAATATTTATTTTGTAAGCTGTTATTTCTTGTATGCACGAGAAAATTATTGTTTTGTAGTGTTACGTTAAAACACCAGTTTACAATAGAACATTTTAGAGAAATACTGAAAACAGATAATGTAAAATTTAAAGTTTTGTTTAGTTGAGTTTTGATTTTGATTTCATGGTTGCCCGGGAAATCATTCTTCAAACAGTTTCATGAATCGCAGTTTTCCTTATCTTTAACATAAGCCAATGTGGTAATAAATAACAAGGATGAAACATGTAGGATTTGAAACTCAATAAAGCTGGGCATGCAGTACGTTTAGAACCATAAACTTTACGAATCGGTTTCCACTTGCAATATAGAAACATCATTCTTTTCGAAGCACATCCCCAGAACTGTGTGCCATAAAATACTGGCCCTAAAGCAAATATGCTATACTGTTATACGCTTCGGCACTAAAAACTGTAATCGTACAATATGACGAATTTTATGATGTTAGCAATTTAGATATTTGAAGCTCGTTTTCATGTGAGGACGTGGAGGTGTTGCCAGATAGGCTCGATGACTACTGAGTGTGATTTCAGTCTAAGTTATTGGATATATATATCATTTTTACAGCTGGTGATAAAGATCTAGATATTACAAAGAGAAAGTTACGCTTGAAAACGGATCACTACACAATAATTAAATTTTGTGATTCTTCTATTTTTGGAAAAAACGATAATTTTGTATTGTTATCAAAAACATCGATCGGTGCGATGTATGTTTGTGCCTAAATCAAAGACAACAGTGAGAACCAAATTACGTTTCTTTACGTTTATTATTTTTTCGAAAGATAAGAGATTTGAGCAGTTTTAGACTTTCCACAGATTTTTTTTTATACATAATAGAAAATAACATAGCATAGCATAGCATGGTACCGTCATCATAATTAGTATCTATATAATGAAAAGGAAGCCCACGATGCTTTATACAATCATTAACAAGTAGAAAAAATTTCATAAGTTCAATCTGAAGGAAACACAAAGTAGTTCAGTTGTAAACAGTACATTTCACTAAATTGTTTTAGTAATATTTCAACTCTTGCAGAGATAGATGTCCCCATCTGGTTTCTAAGACATTGTTTCATGCATTGCATACTATTTCCCATAAGAAAACAAAGTACACAACAATGACTAATGAGGAACTTACCGCATGTAGGTCAAATCTATGCATCCAATCGTAATCCTATAGTAAACACGCGTGATTAGGTTTAAGTATTTGTCATGGATAGACGCTATAAACAGAAGATCTTAGGTTTCTCAACTTTATTTTATTTGGATAACCGTCTAGCTGTAGCTGTTGACTGTATAGTGTATAACCTCACATTTCCCTTGTAAACAAACGGCATAAGGCCAAGAGTCCATGTGTGCATTATATCGGTCTAGACTTTTTCGTTGTTTCTAGATTTAACCTGACATCTAGGCTAGGGTAATGAATCGTTCTGACGTTTTTCGAGACTAGGACCTAGGCCAGTTAAACCTTAAGGGTAAAACATGTAAATATTATTATACAATTATAATATTATCTAAATATATATATATATATATATATATATAACACAAACAAATTAAATTTGATGGAGTACTTTGCAAACGAAAATCAGGCATTCACGCTATACTTCGAGTTGTACTTCCGAATAATATGCACGGTGTGATAATAGCAGACGACCTAGATAACATCAAGATGGCAGTGCCCTGCATTAAATTACCCATGCAAAAAACGGTACGGTAACATGTAAGTACAAGACCCATACGGAAAAAACAATCCTCCTGGTCGAGCTGACACTATTAAAAATGAAAATATTTATAGTTCAGAAGGCCAGTGCACGGATGAATTATTTGTAACGCGTCGTTGTAGATTGAGATAATAAATGTGTTTCTGACAGAACAGCGCGTTTGATTCCCAGATTCAAGGAACCAAATCAATCGGGATTACATTACATGTAATACAATGTGGATTACTTCAATGATACAACATAGTAACAATTCGGTCCCTCTATAGTCTATAGTGTCCTTGACCTTATATACCGTCAAGGAGAAAAATGTATCAACTAAAAATAAGGACCACGTTTTTCGAACATTGAAGCTAGACGTGAGCAATAATGAAGAGAGCAGCCTCTCCGTCCTCATTTCACATTCCCTCTCAAATTTCTCATCCCTTGTCCTGGATTTCATAGATGCCTAGTTCACCGTTGCTTAATTAATCATTAGCAAGGCTCCAACACAAGATTTAGCCTCTTAAATCGCTCGCTCTAACATCGAAATGAATTTCGAAATCGACCTCGTGTCAGGCTTACATAATAAACACGAGACGGTGCGCGACAAACATACGTTTTAAAACACGATACAGAACCAACGAGCGTAATACACGTCTAAACTCGTCTACTACTTAACACATCAAACACAATACAAGCCTTACTCACTTCTAACACTAATTAGTACAAACATTCGAGTAACATCTTAAACAACATCCACGTCGCTACCCAAATTACTCCCACATGAGTTCGTTTGAATCAAGAGATGTGCGTGCACAGTGAATATAATCAGCTCACACTCAACCAAATCCTTTGGAATTAAAAATTGCAAACCCAGCACACGAGTTATGAGTTGAAGGAGCTTAAGCTAAGCACGGCAACGCACAAAGCCAATATGATAAGCCGGGTGGGGGGTGGTGGGGAAGACGGGGGGGGGGGGTGATACCCATTCCATGACCCCGCTACGTTAATGAGATTGGCAAGTAACTTTTGTGAGTCTCTCAGGTAATATATATATATATATATACATATATAGCTAGCCGAATTTCAGATACGCTATTAGAGAAGTAGGCGGTTTCCAATTTTCTGAAATCCCCTCCCGCTCTTGAAGTAAAGAACGTACACATCCTCTAGGCATCATCAATTAGCGTAGCATAAATTTAACGAGTCTAATAATTTACAGATGGAAAATAATGAACCGGAGAGCGACTCGACGCTTTGCCGGGATACAAGCCAACACTTTGAAAGCCAAATTACAAACAATACTCGTTGTGCACTCTCACTGATCACCAACAAACAATAAATCATATTGTGGAACAGTGAGCATGCGATCAGAACTGTTCGTTGGTCGACAACGGGGGACATCGACTAGATTGATCTATCTATCTGACCGAGTCAGTGATTGGGACGTCCATCGTGTTACCGTTCAAATTACAATCATGCGACACAGGTGACCTCTGACCTTTCTTTAAATGTTATTCCTTCTCGTGGCAGATTCGGTCGTGATTGTTTCGTTCCATCGATTCAAATCCTTCTTTGAACAGCGAGATTGGTTTACACGAATTGAGAACACATTACACGTTGTTGGAAAGGTTAGGTTACTCCATCCTTCCAATAGAAAATGTTTTTGCTGTACCAGTAGCCGAGTTGAGCATTCGTTACAGATTTTGTACAATACAAACATTGTCTAACTGTCATATCATAAACTGAAGTGGTTTTCAAGGTGTCGAATGTTTCTCAAAAATCGAAGGTGTGAAACGGGCTTTCTTTCTGATTTGAATCTAATATCAGCTTAGCCAAACTATCCTCCATAAAGTAAACTCCCAATGAGTATTTTTTGCCAGCATTGCAAACTATTGTATTGGCATAGGCAACGTGAATTACATAGTTTTATATCTGATACCTTTTTCTTCTACAATTTTTGAGGTATTATTTGAGTGAGAGAACTACAAGTCAAATAATTAATATAAATACACTTTCATTTACAATCAGTACATAGTTTATAAACTACTACCCTAATTACAAAATATCTACACTTGTGATGTATTTTATATAGATTGTATAAAAACATAAGACCGAACTTTATATGAAAGCTTATAATATAATCAGATCAACACTGTATGGTGACGCGGGAAGACAATTTCAAAGAAAAACTGGTTGTCCCTCTATTGGAGAAAGGGATGCTTATGTTGCGGAATGTAAGGGTGGCGGCGGGGGGGGGGGGGGGGGGGGGTGAATTTTTATACCCCCCCCCCCCCTATATATAACAAAACAACTCATTTCCTTCTGTAACAAAAAAAATTCTTTTTGGCCAGTTTAAATATACAAAACCTAATAAAAATTCTTCTTCAAACAAGCTCAATAATTAAAAATTATAAAATTATTTTCAATTTATTTTAATTACTTTTGCCTTCGTAACATCGTTTTTCTCGGCAAATTAATGATAAGTTAGTGAGCTAATGCATTCACGTAGCGCCAGTAGTCCCCCCACCCCCAGGACCCAATTAAGAAGGGCAAATTGATCGCCAGCATGTCCATCTGATGGCGCATATTTGTGCCTGGATAACGGCTAATGAACGCAGCATGGTCATTAGTCAAAGTTGTTCTCTCAGTCCCAGGCAGGAACCCCTGCCAGCCGGAGACCCAGCAACCACCTCGACACGTGTACGACATGATATATTAACGTGACCAGTCTGATTACACGTGGCAAAAAGCAACAATAGAATGACGTCACATTCTTCATCTATTTTTCATTTTATGTGATAACGAAATAGAGTTCTCTTCTTGTTGTGACACGGCCTAACAAAGGGCCCTGACAATTACTCGGCCACGCCTTGCGAGCATGCACTACATTGAAAAGCATGGAAACCAACAAAGTTAACAACTCTAACAAATCTCGCGTTTGTTTGTTTAAGATTTTTTGAGTGAAATTGGTCGTACGCTGTATCTCATGCGGTTGGGGCTTAGGTTCTAAGGTTCCTAGGGACGTGGGTTTGAACTTTGAATCCAGCTTATGGCATGATTTTTTTTGTAAATGCCCTTTGCAGTAGTATTACTCTTTTTACCGAAGTAGATAGAGACCATCGGCTTGACGCCCGATCCGAAAGACCGGTCAAAGTTGGCCAATCAGTGATACAGATTTCTCCATTACCCCGAACTGCCGATCAGATAACGAGAAGACGTAAGTTTACGAACCCTCATCAACGGGAAGTAGTGGTCTAGTGTGGTCTATATTCTCTAAAGTAAACAGTCTGATTTATATTCACTACAAAGTGGGAACGAAAATATAAAGTAACAATACAAGTTTGAAAGATGAGGGTTAGGCTTTAAGAGCACCAGTTTATTTCAGTTACTAACGGAAATAGGAAGTAGTTCGCGAGAGGTAGAGTGGGGAGGGGGGACTGAAGATTATAATCATTTCTTGATTAACAGCAGTTGTAATTGTTACCACGCACAAACACTCATTACACTGAACATAAGATCCGCCCAAAATTAGCCAAGTTTTTTTTGCATATAACCACGAGATACGAAGGGTGCGGACAAGTAAATTAAAACCAAGGACTCTGTAACCGGAAAGACATAATGTCTTAGTGCGGTCGGACACATTTACATTCACCGGGAGATAACCTCGTACGGCCGACTATGCCAGCCGGATGGTCTACCGAAATGGACGTAGCCACCAAGTTCAACATACAAGTATGTTAATGTCTTCCTACGACACCGCAACCACTGTTATTCGGGAGACTGCTGGTTCGATCTCAACCACTCTGCAGGCAGTAACTGTAACTGTAATTGCAATGTGCGCAATACTTGGATTGGGTCTTTGGGACCCGCCTTGCCACAGTTACGTATATGCAAAAAGTGCTCAATTTTATCTCAAATGAAACTAAAACATTCTAGCCAATAATTTTTATTTCTGCCTATGTAGGTACACATGCCAATATCCATATTTGTACCCTGTATACATCAAAGGATAATAAAGACAATACAAAACAATTACGTTAAACAATTATTTTGTCAGAATATGAATCTATGTCGATTTGACTATACTTAATACATTTATGTTGTCATAATTGTGGTCGTGGTCATGGAATGAACAATGCCTTATTTTCCTCATGGAAATGGGAGGTGAGTAATGTAGGTGGAATGATTTATGTAAATACATCTCATCAATCACAACGGGGGTGAATCTAGGTAAGCAGAGTATCCCAGGTACGAAAACAGCTGTTTCTGACGAGAGATCTACAACTTGCAATCACCCCCATCATCCAACATTTGTTTTAAACTTGTTTTTAACTGCCCACTCTAATTCTTGAACGATATTAGGTGATTATGCTTTTGCAACACGTGTTTAATAAATACTCGTATTAGGGTAAGCGCTTTGCTGGGAAGGGAGGCGATGATTTATTACATAAATAATTTGAAGCATTCCTAGTAGTAGTAGTTCGTGAGCAAATGGGTGTATATGGGCGTTCCATCAAGCACAATAGTGTTGAAATGTAATCAAAATTACATTAGAGAATCGGATTCGGTTGCGATGATAAAAGCTTCGCGTACAACGTGTTGCAAAAAGGTGTGAGAACGAAAAGAGGTCATAATTCAACTGACTGACTTAGGAGTAACGACAACGAAGCTCTAAAAGTGGTTTATAGTTTTAAGAGTTAAACAATTTACATATAAACAGGCGACTCTAAACGCTTCACAAGACGTAGGAATACATTGAATGTATTTCCGGTACTCCAACGATTTACGATTCAAAAGTCATTTAATGCTCAAGTAAAGTAATATATAAAGCTGAAACCTATGATTCGTATGCTCCATGTACTATATATGTAAATAAATATATACTAGTCACTATATTTCAACCACCTATCTGATATGTACTTTGGTACGTTATAAACTCTATTTTGTCTTTATTTAAATTTCAAACTAATAATTTTCACTAGGGTACATGTTATGTTAACCTTACATCAAACAAGAAAGCTTTTTTTTAGAAAATATTTCATACAATTGGTAAATAAAAAGTAGGTACGAAATGGTGGAAAACCAACTGAGCAACCACCATGTAAAAGTAGTGGAGATAATTAATTGTTAACAGTTTAGAGAAGGAATGTCCTATGAATGTAAGTAGAATTCAATCTCAGTATTCACCTGTATGACTGAGAGAAACTAGTATTTAGTAGTAGTACATTGCACTTTAGGAATGTCGGTGGCCGCAATCGAACCGGTGACCTTCCGAATTCTCTGAGCCACATATTATGCGCATGGAAAGCTGTCCGAGTTTCTTTCCTATTTCCAACATCAAGTCCTCTAGTCGACCTTCCATCTACTTAGTGTCTGAATGTCAAGGCGATTGCCCACTATTTCTATGAACTGGAGATTGAGCCTGTCGCTTGCTAAATGTCATTATCACACGCCACACTTGTCATTCCACACTATCAACGCGTGCGTACTAAAACGTTCTTGCAAGTCCAGCTTTTCTTTCTTGTGTTCAAGAAGTTTAACGACAAAACGTCGTCAAAGTCATGGAAACCGTTCATAAACTAAACTAGCAATATGCATTGCTTGCTGCTTTATTTTTATATCTTGCTAGATTTTCTGTTGCTTGTATATTTAATAAAATAATAATAATACTATCTATCGTATGTATATGTTGCAAAAAATGGAATTGGAGGATTTTGAGTGACTCGTAGAGCAAGAAAAGTGAAACTGTATAATTACACGTGATGTGAGTCCACTGAACATGGACGTATTGATAATGTATACGAGGATGCATGAACGACCTTGAAAGGTGGCATAAGTTCATGAAATGTAAGTAAATAGGCATACATCAAAATATAATGGAAATCTGTGACTGTACAGCGACTATGTACAGGGATTATCGAATATATATAATTAATATATGTCTAGATATCGTGAAAGGCGCGTAGATATTAAGGTTACTCTCCTGCTAAGCATTTAATGTTACTTCGAAAACATTTACAATAATAACATTCAAAACATCGAAAAACATTCTAAGATTGTTTGAGTAAATCATCCTAAACTACCAGCAAGGTTGCATTATAATCCATGCGGTCTGGTGTTTTCTATTTTGGTTGTAAAATTATTCTAGTAGTGTGATCTTGGTACAAAGTAATGTAAACTCGTACATGTTAATTTTTGACAAAAGCTGCATCAAAGAATCAAAATACCGATAAAGAATTAATGGTTTAATGAAGAATACAAACAGAATAATGAGAGAACCCACAGATAAATGATTCATAAAATACATACTGCTATAAGGTGAGCTGTACCAGTACGCACGCAATGCAATTATTGTAATATTATTTCATTGAGCCGAAGCTAGAGATTTTAAAATCGTTTCCCACAGCCATAGAATGGTTGGGTTAGCTCAGTTTGCAGTGCTGGATCATTAGTCTTGATTAGCCCCCCTGTTACCCGCTCTCCCCACTCCAATCTTCTAATAGGACATTGCGTGGTTATTCTGAGGAAACCATTAATTCAAATGGCCTGTGTAATTTCGATCTGTTCAGGTAATGTAATATAAACTAAGTCGAAGCCTTACTGCAGTTCAGTTGGCTGAAACTTCGCAAGCTGCAATGCAGAAACCAATTGCAATGCAAATGTGTTGGATAACTTAACGAAACTTTGGAACAGCGTGGACTTTGAAAGTTCTGGAAAATTAGAAACCTCATTAATTTTAATCAGGACAAAATTTAATCTCGGTTTATTTCTTGCAGGGCTCTAAAATCATGAAAGTTCGCGGTTTGTGTTAGAACAATAATAATGACAGAACCTGATTCGCTGATGTTGGTAACAAAAATGAACTAAATTGTCTCATTCTTGTTAGCTTTGAACATATATCTGGTGGTATAGCTGGTAGAAGTTGCACATTATGCAACACAACGATATGAACATATTCTTCATAATTTGTATAAATTTGATACTCCTAGAGACACAGCAATAAAAAGATCATCACATATCCTTCAAAATTTGGAATCTAGTCATACAAGTTAACAGCCGATGTAAAAAAAAAATGTTTTAGATAAAAAGACAATGTGTATATTATTTTCGAGGCGTAACGATTCAAATCTTGTTTTTGTTTTCTAAATTAACATTTTTTTCTCCTAGTTTTATAGTGTTTATGAAAATGTTCATGCAAGTATTTGTATGGAGTGAATAAATAAATGAATAAATAAACGAACTAAACTAATAGCAATAAGTTCAGTAGCTGGACTTGTGCTGGTCAATACTATAACACAACCCAAGCAGCAATATCCTTTACAGTCAAAGGAGGCACAGCTTTCAAATGGATACGATCAGTATTTATATGGAGTGTATAGATAAATTACGAAATAAAATAATAGCAATCAGTTCAGTAGCTGGACTTGTGCTGGTCAATACTTTAACACAAGCAGCAATATCCTTTACAGTCAAAGTAAGCACAGCTTTCAAACGGAAACGATCATATCTCAAAGCTCAAACAGTACAAGTAGAGCTCTTGTGAGGATTACGCTTGTCCGTTCACTTGTAAACTAATTGAGCTGGACATGCACTAAGGACTAATATGTCGCACACAGATGGCTCGTATCATCAGTGTACACAACTTCCTTTAGCGGTCCCTGTGGCGCTTTAGTCAACACAGCTATAGCCAATTAATATTGCCCTTAATCCATAACATAACTTGAGATTACCCTGCGCGCGGCTGGAGGTCCAAGAATGGTCGCCCACTCTCTCGGTATTGTCCACCCGTTTAATACGAACATGTCTGACAATCCTAAATAGACTATGACTACTTGACAAGTGTTCTTGTTCCTTTGTTAGAACAACAAATAACAATACCTATGGAAATAAACCTATCACTAAAACACTCTTAGTAGATAAAATATTTAGTCGTTGTCTTCTTAGGATTGAACAGGTTTGCCTCACCACAGGATCAAAAACGAGACAATTAATATTATAGATAAAACGCTTGGAGTAATGATCAACAATAGGCAACACGCGTACGATGTTTTTTGTTAAACCAAACACTTAGTTTAATAGTATCAGATACAAAAAGTATATTAATGCAAGTCCTAAGTAAAAAAGAAATTTTTAAATGGGTTTAATGTGGTCGCATTTATTGAAGTTTAGACTCGGGGATCTGAAACGCGTACAGGTGGCTGTGACGCAATGATTCTGTAGATGTGGCGTAACAGACCAATCGCTGAGGCGGTGAGCGTACAAAGAACAAAACATGACGTCAAATCCACTCTACACGGCGGCGGCTTGTTTTTCGCGCCCTTTTATTTATCGTTACTAAAACAATTATTTTGAGGTATAGACTGATCTGTTTTTCAAAATTCAAAGACACAAAATTATAAAATGAGAGACAAGGTATTTAAAAATCGATTAAAATTTTCATACGCGTGTTCCCTATTTTGGGCAAACTGGCGCAGCGCCCGTGGTTGTTAGGCTTTGCTCTAGTGAACCATGGATATTGCGCACAAAACTTGAAACCTGGGTTTGGAAAAAATGTCAATGTCACGGTAGCTACCACCGTGTGGAGGTCACAAACGGTTATAACATTTTGACATTTTGATCAGTTCCGGTTGAATTAACTAACTTACTTGACGTATGATTGACTTGCTTGTTTTTACTTTGTTTTAATTCATAAAATGCACTTGTAACTCACAAAGTCACCAAATCGCACAGAGGTTTAACCTTGCAACATTATGGTCAAACAGAATATAAAACTAAAACTCTTATTTCCATAGTTTAAATAGTGACCTAAAATGAGTCGTTGAAATGTTCGTACATAAAAATGTATTTAATTGTACATTTTTTTAAACTTTCTTTACCACCCGCCAATGTACTATTAGTTCGACTGGCCTGACTTAAATTTTCACATTTTTTGTTTTTTTCTTAGATCATAATATCCTACAGTCGATTCTCCTCGCTGGAAGCTATACCGTTAACAACACTATAAATCTAGTTATGTTTACGATCATGCGTTATGCACAGTGCAACATAAATTGTATTCGCTCTGCTAAGAAATACAAATATGTATACGTACATTAAACAACCGACAGCATTAATGTAAATTATTACTTCCACTTCTTTACAAAGTGGTGTTTTCGGTTTCTGGATGCGCACGCTTTGTACAGCTGGTTAGTACTTGTAAGAGCTCAGAGGCCACATAAAGTAGGTGACAACATAGGGCGTGTTAATTGATGTCTTACAGCTTTATAGTGTTGCCAATACTTTCACTGACGGGCATAGAAATAAAAATACTTGTTTATTTTGTTTGAAAGTTGCTCCGTAATATTTTATTGCATGTAAGGACTATGGGGACTGGCAGGAGAATAATTTACTTCTGGATTAATAACTTCAAACCTTACAGGGCCATTGACGGATTTAAAACATCTAGAATGCCACAAAATTATTAAGTGTAATTTAGTAGCCTAAACCATCATATATTGACAGATAAATCCTTGCCGCTATGGTTGTAACATACTACAAGTACCTTTTCAGGGCTATTACAAAAAGTGTGACATACCTTGCCCTCATAGTGTCCTATTAGTAACATACATTAACAACTCGAAATTGTCCCTGGTTTTTACTCAAGTAATGTTTCCTAGTTCCTACACAAAGAGTGTTCGTTTAATATTTAGTAATTTAATCGTGTTCCTCCCAAAATTCCATTATTTAATCATTCATTTTCCACCCGTTGGCAATTTATTTATGTTAAATGTGAATATATAACACATTTTACTCTTTAGTATTATAAACATTGTTATAGTGAATTTAAGGATAGTAGTAGCCTAGTAGTTGCTTGTACCTAAACCTCCAGGACAATTTGTTGTTCATTATAATATTGATGCAGGTTGAAACAAATTCTGTCCTCATAATATCGAAGGTTTAAACAAATTCTGTTCAATACGTATCCAGCATGCTATGCTTACTTTTAAATAACTTAGGTCACAGATAACAAACTACACTTTGGTAGCCAAAAATAATGTTGTACTTTTGCGGTTATTTGGTGTTAACGACGTACTAAACCATCGTTCGGTCATCATTATGATGTCGGGGAAGGATTGGATAGATGGACAAGTAGGATGACAAATCAGTAGGCACCTAGGCTACAATTTTTCAACGGAATTTTTAAAATATACTATTCAATGTGTTTCGGTATATCATAAAATATGTTATTACACTTCTTAGTAGTTTTTTATTTTGCATCCTGCTTCAGAAAACTATTCTCGGCAATGCTATAGCCCAGTTTCTAAAACATTATTTATTATTATGTAGGTACCTATCGAAATCATTTAAATTACAACTATTCAAATTCCTACCACCCCTCTCCTTTGTTCACCTACTTATAATTGCGATATGTACGTACGGACGTGTGTACTCCATTGTACATCTTTTTAATATGAAAGACTTTTGAAAGAAGAACGTATTTATTGACAAACGTGTGTAATCCATTGTACATCCTTTTAATATGAAAGGCTTTTGAAAGTAGAACGTATTTATTGAAAGGGGTATAGAAATGCTCAGTGAATAAGCCCGCTAGAAAGAGACAGAAGGTAGCGCGTTCCTCTTTGTTCTGCAGCCTGCGACACGGTTGGTCCCAATCGTTTTGTTTTATAAACTACGCGATATAATCCCTGTGACGTCACGTCTGGGAAATTGAAACCTTATTCACTTATGTATGATGAAAAATGTGTGATATGAAAAATGTTGATAAAACCCATGGTATACACACATTTGTTTTTCTTATTTCCTTATTTTCCCTGCTTCTGTGTAATGAGAAATGTAACGTTACCCAGCATATATGCAATGCAATATTATGTCTTGGGGCGTTTTGTCAAGTATATGGCTCAAGATTGTAATCATAGCTTCACCGTTCGAGATTATATTATGATGTATTTATATTTATACTTTATATACATGGCAGATAACGATTTTAAAGAAGAACATTTATAACGAAATGAAATATCTGAGAATATATTCTCAATAAGCCATACAGTCCTTTTGATACATAAATGTTTTGAGGATGGGCCATATTCGTATTATTACTTGATAGTGTTGGTCCATGCAAACGAAATTGCCCAGTATACCGAATTAATTGAGTACTTATTAAATTTTTACCATCTATTTGAAACAGAGCAGTAGTGATAATTTACGACCGTGTGTTAGTTACTTAGAAATTCCAAACACAGGTGACAAGTGATGAGTCTTGGGCATGGTCTATACTAAGCGGATGACCGCCTTACTAATGTGTGCTATATGACTAAACTTGGCTTTCGGGTATAGCCGCGTCGATTATTGCTTAAAAGCTGACGTTTCGGGCAGGTTACTATATGAACGGTGTATGGTGTGCTATATGAACGCCAGAAAGCTGTCGATATTCGTTGAAACAGCGTGCATGAAAGAAAGGTGGATAGGGATCTGAGATCGGTGTGAAACTATTTACGCTAGGAACTGGGGTTAGTTATCTAGGGGTAACATCTAGGTGGCCAAGGGCAAGTTATTCAAAATATGTATAATTTATACATTCTGAACGGACTTAGTTGTGATTGAAACGATTGTTCAAAACAATTACGTCTTGGAACAATTAAAATAATGTTTATGAATAATAATGTTTATAATAATGTTTATGAATGTTTACTATAAACACCGCAGTGGTTCCACAGCAACCTTGCAAATGCTGACGTCATAGATGAGCGAATCGTGGCCAATCAGCGAGTGACTTTTTCAAATAATGACATTTGATTGGCGAATGCCTCACCCACTCAGCGACTTATGGTATTTGAGATATTTCTGCCTCGTGTCATAATGCTAGTGGTTTATGACGAATATCCTATTCCTATTTATATTAGGCCTATGCAATATTTGATGTGTTTTATGTGTTAACCTATATTCTTTATCTCTTATACTGATTTACTTGGTAAAAATCAATAACGTAAGCCTTAGTCTTAATATAAAAGATGTGTTTCAAACAATATAATTTTGTTAAAGAAACAAGGCAAAATAAATAAATAAATTAACAGTAAAAACGTCATTAGAGTTTCCTACAGACACCACTCTAGAGGTGCACGGGAGTGGAAGTCTCGCTAACACGAAAATGTGTACCTAATCATAGCTTCATAATGTCATACAAAAAGATATAATTTAGATGTTTTAGAACGAAGTGCAAATATTACCTGTGAACGATTTTATAACATGGTTCCATTTGATATTAAAAAAATTGACACATTTTATCGTTTTAGGACTATTTGATCAATCGAGTCTTATAGGGTGGCTGATTTTTTGAACTGACAAATTTCTGTTAGAAACGTTAAATCTCATGTTTTAATTTAATTTAATTTAATTCTAATGTGATTTTAATGGATATTGACGATTATTTAATATGAATGTAATATATGTGACGAAATCAGTTGTATGTACACAATGTATGAATGAATAATAAATGAAATGAAATGAAATACCTAGACCACAGTTGCCTACTTCTCAGTGATTCCTTGCCACTATTCTAACTTCAGTCCTAGTTTAAAGCGTTCGCCGATTACAGAGTCGATAGCAATAAAGAAGTGAAGCTTTCTTTCATCACAAGCCCATGAACTTTGTTCAGCGAGTTTTTTTTTTTTTTAAAGGTTATCTCCTTTCTTCCCAATTCCTTCTTCGTGGTATTTATTAAAGTCAATTATCTTTTTCATCGATACTTGGTTGGGGGCTGTTGAAGTTTATCAGACGACTTTATGTCTAAACGTCGGCGAAAGCTGAAAGCTCTCGCTCGAGTTGCTGATAACCACTCGCGGTTACCCTCACGGACCACCGCCTTCTCACATCAATCAGGACACGTGCTCACCGCCCTCTATATAGCACATCACGCGCTCACGTTAATTCCCGAGTCTTTAGAGCAAAAGATCTCTTCAAAAACAAATCACATCCCAACGGTGGTGTCACTTCATTACGCTTTACAACTTCTGAATCATCAAATCGGCAGCCTCAGTGTTTGATTCAATCCGTCTACGTCTAGTAGCTGTTATATATCGTGGCATCATTGCCTTCCTTTGACTCGGCCTGTATTATGTTTTCACAGTAGTCATTAATTCTAGTCAGCGACAGAGTCACGTTCGAGCTGCAGCAACGTCTGTCAGCCAATCTGCCGGCCTCTGACTGATGTCCCCCGCCACCCCCCACCCCCGCCACCCCTCAGGCAGACGCCACCGCCGCCGCCGACGACGACGCTCTACTATTTGAGAGTGCGAGTTGATTTATGACGTTCTCCATCGCACTTAACTAGCAAACCAGCTAACTAAATTAACAGACATGTAAATCTATAAAGTATACCTAGTTTGTTTCGTACACGTGTATATATATATATATATATATATATATATATATATATATATGACGTTTTGAAGCTAATTCTGACTAACTAGTGGTATTGTGAGTCTGCGAGAACAAGCAGTGTAATTGAAAGACATGTATTACTGGTTCATTGGGCTCATCATGCGAGGAGTCTGTTCGGCGACGTGCTTAGTGTACATGTACACACAATGAACACCAGGACGGTGTATACGATACCACTTCACACACAACAAATAGGCCTACACGGAGTATGGGGAAGCGTAACAAGTAGTGACGTCACGATGGCAAACGATGACGTTTTGTGATGAGATTTTAAACACTTTATTCGTATATGATGGAAGCAATCACTCCATCATGATGACTTGTCGAACACATGGAAGTGCATCAGGGCGTTGCGAGCGATCCGGCCAAAGCTCAGTGAATATTGGATACACATGGATATTAGTGCACTGCCTTCTAGAGAGGTTTTCGGTGACTTCTAGCAGGCAGAGCTCAGTGGCCGGAACGCTCGAAGCGCTACAGTGTCGTCGTTTGTCGTACGGCTCCCCTTTAACCACAGCCTTCTCGACGGGTCAATCATTGAACCGACGTTCGAGAAGGCTGTGCCTTTAACGTGCTACATGGAACAAATATTATTTTCTTAAATATCTATTCAAATACACATTCAGAGAGTGGAACTAAAAGAAGCTCTTATCACAGTCATGTCCCAAATCAAATTAAATATTTTACTCTCGATGTTCCGTTGTAAGTAAATTTGTGTTATAGCTACTTCTGGAAGCAACAACTGTGGAGATTAATTTTTTTACACACCTTTGTTGTTACAACGAAGTTTGGAAAAAATATATAAATTACATTTTTTGATTTCAGAACTTTAATATGCGTATTTGACAATGTGTATTAGGCCTCCACCTCTCCAAATACACAAAAGAGTAAATGAACCCACATTCGCAAAGAAAGTTATTTTTGTACAATATATAGGCTAACTTCAAAAGAAAAAAAATAAAGTAGGACTTCCGCAGCATTTAAACATTAATTTCCCAAATTAGTTACATCAGTTATTCCGATTGTTGCGCCATTCCAATGTAATACCAAAATGCGGATAGAGCCTAAAGAACACTTTAATGATTATTTAAAACGTCCATTAGAGAATAAAAATTTGTACAACACGAAGAACCGCAGTTTAAATCATCAGCAAGTATCAATAGGTTATTTTCTGCCCCCATGAATTCCAACGAATTACATTAATATTGTTGCCTTCGTGCTGTAGCTGTCCAAATCGACATTGATATTTTCCCGCACTGTTATAAATTGTGTGCCCACTCACGGCCCTTATAAAGATGAGGATGAAACAAGTACACAGAGGAATGTGCTATTGAGTAGAAATATGCATTGATACTGTCAGGAGCAGCGCAGGACCTATACCAGCCCAGAGCTCATACTTGGGACACAACACTAGAAATACCAGCCCAGATCTCATACTTGGGACACACACCAGAAATACCAGCCCAGACCTTATACTTGGGGGACACACCCTGGAAATACCAGCCCAGAGCTCATACTTGGGACACACACACCAGAAATACCAGCCCAGACCTTATACTTGGGACACACACACTTGTAATCTTGACTTTTTCTTCGTTAAGTGGAGTGTAAACAAACCCCCTTGGCCTTCAGCTACTGATATCGTAAAGTGGGAGTGTAAACAAACCCCCTTGGCCTTCAGCTACTGATATCGTTAGTGTTGTTATCTCGACACAAGGCCACTGTGTCCCCACACAGCGTTGCATGGAACTATCTCGCTGCGATACGAATACATTGATTCAGATTTAACAATTTATGTGAGGCGTTCCAGTTGAAGAACATGCAGAAACCAAGCACATTTGGACGCAGCTCACTATAGAGATATTGCGCTCTCGTTGATCTATGGCCCATAGGCGTTTCCTGGCTACATGATATATGTAAAGACAACCCAGTAAACCTTGGATTTGAATAAATGTTTTAACTGCTGGTGGTTCCTGGCCGTGCGTACGAGCGAACCATGACGGAGACCAAACTTCATTTCAACTCTGTTTTTGTGCGTAAAAGCATTCAATTGTCCCCGAGGAAAAGAATTACCTCCATCTTTTCTACTTCAACTTTATGTCGATATGCTTGCGTACCCAGAAAATCCATTTCGACTTGCAAAACTTTTCATAACGATTTCCAAGTCTTAATTAAAGATTGGGACTCAATAGAAAGTTTATGACGGAAGAAATCAAATTTATCAACTAAAGTTGGCAAACATATAAAAATTCGTTTTATGGAATTATTAGTTGCGATAGCATTTTGTTACGGATTCGTAAATAAAGAAGATACGCTTGCGTATACGAAAATGCTTGTAGCAGTGTGGCACACTCCCAGCCTGGCTGTATTTTTGTGTTTGCAGAGAGCAATATTTACATCGTTATACAACTTTCCGTTGAGGTTGAAAGTATACAAAACACCCCATTTGCTCCTCTTTGAAATATATTTCATTCGTTTCACGTCTGTTTCAGAGTAATTACATTGGTCTACAGCAAGTGTGGTTGGACAATATGTGTTGGAAGCTAAATCATCGCCAGCTGCTGTGATTTACTTTATTTTTAAATTGAGCCCCCCCCCCCCCCCACCCTTTACCAATCCCTTCCACCCCTTCCTTTCCAGAAAGACGGGGGTTAATATTTCAGTAGAAACCAACCCCTTTTGCTGTCCATACAAAAATGAATGGGCACAGAAAATTAATATATTTCCACTTAAATTCCATTTAGCACACGAATGCACCCACCCCGAGATTCCAGTTTACAGCCATAGCTGACTAAAGTTAACTCTGGTGGCGACGTTCCAGGATCGAGTCTTCACTTGACCATGGATATCAAGTCATATGACCTTGTAATACGCATATAAAGGTCTCTCACACCAAGAAGTAAGATAGTTTCAGGGGAGTCAGGACCGCCCACAATTATTTCCAACTTAACAAGTGCGAATCACTAACGTTTTTCCCGATTATCTAGTAAGATTTGGTTGCGTTAAGTTTTTTGACGGAAACCTTCTTGCACGTTTTCTTGTGCGTTACCGTCAAAAAACTTACCGCAACCAAATTGTACTAGATAATCGGGAAAAATGTCAGTGATTCACGCTTGTTAAGTTGGAAACTAAATGTGGGCGGTCCTGATACTATCTTACTTCTTGCTGTGGGTGACAAGAATCATCTCGATTAGCATGGTAAGTGAAACAACAGACTGTAGTTTTGGAGGTGATGTCTCAGTCAAATGGGTGAAGTCATATCCGGATGGAACCAATGGACCGGAAACGAACCCAAAAAAGGGCAGCGTTTCTAAATATTCGTTATCCTGTGAATAGTAGATACCTCCACAGATGTAGTTGTAATAATACCACCAAACATGGACGGTAACTATGAATGTGACAACACCAGGCCTCCGAGCTCAGTGTTGATCATGCATATAGCATATAAGTAAACTTGAACTTCGCTTACGGGTATAGCTGCGTCGATCATTGCTTAAAAGCTTACGTTTAGGGCAGGTTACAATACCCATCTTCAGAGCTAAAACTTGAAGAAGTCACAAAATGAAACCTACTCGGTCCAGCTCAACTCTGTGACTGTTGACTCTGTGACTGTGAACTGTGACAGTCACAGAGTGGAGCTGGACCGATTAGGTTTCATTCTATGACTTCTTCAAGTTTTAACTCTGAAGATGGGTAGTGTAACCTGCCCGAAACGTCAATAATCGACGCGGCTATATCCGAAAGCCAAGTTCAAGTTTATTTATTGACTCGGGCCGCGAAAGCCTACGTTAGTGTTTAACATATTAGTAGTTTACAAGTGCCAAGAAATGTGTTTCGTACTTTTGAGGCTTTTAAGCAGAGTTGAGCTACTCGAGTGGGCAGTTTTATCGCAAGTAAGAAGTTAATCATTAAGAATTATTCTAGAACACTTGGATGCTAAACATATTGAAACCCCATTATTACAAATAATAGGACGAAGGAGCACGATGACTTTTAAAAAAGGCAAATGTTAACTATTGTTGTAAATGTATAAGTGGTATTGTATACACAATGGGAAAACCTGTTCTCTATTGTATGGATGTCAGCAAAGAAAATGGTTTTATTAGGCAATTTCATGTGATTTTCATGTACAAGGTTGAAGTAATTGCCTCTAAATGCTTCTTTTATAGAGGTTGTAGCCAAACATATTAATTTTCATCTACTTAATAAAATCATGTTTTTGTACCCAGCCCACATTTTCCTTGCGGATAACTGTACACGACACCCTACTCGTTATTAAGGAGAACTATACCCCAAAGCCTCCATTACATAGTCTTACTCTTAATTAATATGAAAATGAGTTTCTAACTTCCTCTGAAACTTGGGCAAATGAAGTTGTGCTCTTTGTAGCATTTAGATTTAGAATCTGTGCTGCAAGACATGGCAACATCGCCACTGTTCGTCCTGCCTATTCCTCCCAGTTGCTTTTATGCAAATTAAGTATCACTGTTTTAAGTTTCTTTAAACATATCTGTTAATAATAATAATAAAAAAAACTAATATCACAGCCTTTGTGCATCTATAATACAGCTAGTTTTTTCAGATTCTTATAGCTCCATCATAATTTAAATTAAGACACTTATAGCATTACAAGATAACCCCGTTGGAAAGGGGTTTACAAAGCAACTAGCAAGTGATTATTATGCAAATTGGCCCGTATTCAATCTGCTGGTCTCAAATGCAGGCTTCGCAAAAGCTATTGTACCCCAGTTCGAAACATTTATCGTATATGTAGAATAAAAGGCAGATGGGGAGGGGGAAGGGGGGGGGGGGGCAGCGTCCGACATAAAAGCGATGTAAACTTCCTCACCCCCGCGACAGCTTGTGCTCCCCCCCCCCCCAGATCAGTCCCGCTGCGTTGCTCGATATGTGCTCGATGGACGCCGCATGTAAATGGAAGGACGGCTAAAGGACGCCAAATTACCAACCCCGTCGTATCGAGTGGGTCTCTGCACACTTGGGCACTTGATCGGAACTCAGAAGTAGCAGCTGTGACGACTGAGCATGCGCACTGGGCGTCGTTAGTCGGTGCCTTTTGGACTGCGGGGATACAAGAAGTGGTGACCGGAAGGAAAAGTTATTGGCCTTTAAGATCAGAGACAGGAGTCTATATTTGTGGGAGTAGCGAGTATATAGAATGTCATTGTGACAAAATAAACGAGATCCCCAGAGAACGATGGAGCTGTGTGGACTGACTTCGAGCGGCAAAACAAGTAGCTTTGAGGAATAGGTACTACTACTGAACAACCACGCACTGAACGGAGACTGGGATGCGGGAATTGGGATATGAACCTAGATGTTGTAAAAACGAATGAACCAAGATTAAACGCTTGCAGAGAAACTAGAAATGGCATCGTAAATTCAATTAGAGGCAATGGTAGGCAGACACAGCTGAAAAACACAAGAGCGAGCTTAAATTAGACGTAAGGCCTGCCTATACGTTGGCGTAGCTACCAAAGCGACCGAACTCGCTTGCACGATTTCACAAATTCAATTCACCCGCATTTAACTAAGCAGAAATAATTGTCAATAGTGGCTGTAGAGGAAGAGAAGAATGATTCCTGTACAACACTACGCACTTAGGTTACACCACATGAGGTGGTTACTTAATTGGAACAGCCAACTTTGCATGCGAATCGCGCCAGACAAATTTCCTATAGGCAATTCCATTGTTAATTGACTACAAAGGGGTTTAACATGAAGTAGTCGGTTCTTTGTTGTTGGTTAGGCAGTAGCGAAGCCAGCATCTAGTTTGTTTGTAAAGAACGACTATAAGAGGCACTAGAAGTTATATTACCTACAACTGTACACATCTATCATAGATATACAGAATAACTATATAGGACATGAATTAAATGCAATTTTCTTGTTCCGTAAGTTGAATCAATTGATAAAAATTATTGTGTGACTGGTTGGGTACGACAAATAATTTGAAATATATATAATGAAATCACATTAAAACCATACATATTATAAATATCATTTATACCAATTTATAGGAACAAACAAATATGCTTATACCAGGAACGGAAACTGGAACAGTTAGAAGTTAGAACAAGCACCATAATACAACCAGCCTTTGCTGGATGCATGTCTGTGTACGGATATACGTGTATATAAAAGCTTCGCGGTGAAAGGTGGGTGCTTTCGTTACAGCTGACTGGGGTCAAATGGCAGAGTAAAGTATCCTCGACGCGTCAAGCAACGTGTTGTCGTCATTTCTATCATTTCAAAAGCATATCATTAGTTTTATGTTACAAACATAATCGACAATTGCCCAACGAAGCTTCAGTGACTACTATAACCAAGTAGGTTGTATTTGTATACTAAGGTATTTGCTATAACAGTGTACATATCTAATTAAGTGCTATGTCAAAGTAATTTTTGCGATGTGTTGTGTTAAGTATGGTGCATAATGATGGGATGTTTAAGTATAAGGTACCTAACAGTGACCTAAATGGTGCTCAAGACAAACAGCTCAAAAAGAGAGAGAATTTAAGGTGTTTGGTTTATATAATTGACATACATTATCAACATTTAGAATAATTTTCGGCTAGCTAGATTCTATCACGTTCTAAAATGTTCTCAAAGAAATCTTTCAAAATGTATAAAGTTTGGATCAATTAGAAGATTTGAGGTATCATTGAAATTGTCGAATTTTATCGAGTGACAACGAATCTTGCATCCGTTTTTGGGAATATTAATAGAAAATGAATTATGACACATTTTGATGTGAGTTTTTTTTTTATTCAAACAATAAACCTCAAATTCTCAAGCTTTCAAAATGTTTGTATCGAACACAGAAATGGGTCAGGAGGAACTGTTTAGCAAAAGAGTACATAAACACTATTATGGAATGGCTTCCCTATTGCCGAAACATTTACAGGTGGGATCTTATTGGCTGCTGTGGTAATATATATTTATGTCCACTAGATCGGATACGCAAGACATTTAGTTAATCACATCTCCTACGTCAAGTGTTTCTCGCTCAAACCGTATTTTGGCATCAAAACACATCACGTTTTATCTAATTACATCGAGTAATAGAGTATAATATTATTTTCTTTACGAGTATATACACCTTTCAGTCGAGATACGCGATAATAAAGCAATGTCGTTGATGTCAGTAACAAGATTTATTTAAAAACCATTGATGTCGAGTCAAGTTTTCCGGAAGCCGTCTACGCCAAACATGAGAGAACGATAGTATATAGAGGAAAGTTGGAAACACTCCCTTATTGAATTTACAATTCCCTTCATGGAGTTTGAACGCCGTGGGCTGTTTGTCTCGAGCACCCAAAGCATGCTACCTGCTGGCAAAACATCGAATTAACTCTCGAGGCGTGTGTGCATGCGTGTGCTTGTCTACAGAGGCGTGGTAGGATGTGCCGTAGTGGAGGGTTGTTACTAGTGAAGTTTAAATACCCTTTGGTGCTTACATTTTGCTGGTGATGTCTTTCGTTGATATATCTATTGATATAGTTGAGAAACTGTAAGAATGAGGGCCCCCTCCTTATCCCCTCCACTGCTACCCGACCTTCCTCAACTCCATGAAACAACAAACTGCACAACTGAAACAAACTGATTTTCAATTACGTATTTCATTTTGTCAGGTTGTCACGGAGTTAAGGGGGGTCGGGTAGCTGTGGAGGGGATATGGAGGGGACCGTCATTCTTACAATTTCTCAACTTTATGTAAGGCTTCGTAGTTTGTACAAGAAAATATTATTATTCGTGTCATAATTTTGTCGATGTGGTAATTTTCCGTCTCCACAAAAAGGTGTGACTCACTGAAGAATTGAAGTTCATTGTGAGCATATTAAATAGATTCTGGATATTATCGCTAATGTTGTATGTATTTTATAGGACTCAATCTCAGCATTCCCTTTTTGACTGAGGAAAACGTTTAGTCAGGATTGCCGTTGGCGGATATCGAACCGGTGACCTCCCGAATTCAGTCCGCTGAGCACCTCAACTAGAGAGCGTCGGGCGATGGAAAATATTAGCAAAATGAATGAAAAACATGCGACATAATTTATTTAAAAATTATGCATTTTGATCCACGCAACGCAGTCCTTGAACAACGGATAAGGAAGTTGTGACGACACAGGTCAGACAAACAATCGGTTGCTTGGTTGTTTAATTGTTGTGTCTTTCTTTGATTGGCGCAAATTCAATGATCGTCTTAAACAAAACACTGTGGAGTGACTATTTCTTATTCGTAATTACCGCTGTTGTTATTGTTGTACATGATGTGATGAGAATCGTAATAATGCTCCTGTAGATAGTTTTATTGGTCTGCAGAATGCCACACTAACGGCGGCACTAACGCAGCACCGTGCATATTGCAAGACCTTTGAGTAATAGCACAAGGCTCAATTGAGGGGGTTGTGACATCACAGGCCGGACAAAAAAGCCGTTGCTATACAACTTACAATACATTGTTGTTTATTTCTTTGGTTGGCCCACATTCAATGATTGTCTGAAACAAAACACTCTGGAGTGACCATTTAAGTATTCAAAATGTGTACTATGGGGGCCGTAGCAAGTGCATAGAGAGCGTTGCAAGCGATCCGGCCAACAGTCACTGAATGTTGGATACACACAACTTTCAACAATAAGAATTTCCAAATTATTTAAAAATTATTTGACTTCTTTGGAATCTATGTATATTTTCCAATAATAATTGGTGCACTGCCTTCTAGAGGGGTTTTCGGTGACTTCTAGCAAGCAGTTCTCAGTGGCCGGAACGCTCGAAGCGCTGCAGTGTAGTCGTTTGTTGTATGCCACCCCATAGAGAGACCATTTTAAAAATGATCTAGAAACCATAGAAACCTTGGCTAGGATTTAACTTTTTATCAGGGTCCTCTAAACCGTCAATGACAACAAACGAACAACAATTAACTGTATACAATCAAGATTAAATTAATAGATGATGACAATATTGTATATACATTAATGAACCTTGAATAACATTTGAAAACTGGTTTTAATTGTGGTTCATTGAAGATGTAGAGAACCATAATTATCTCAGTCTAAGGGTCCTAGATAATTTTAGAACGATCTCACCCACACGCGCGGCACGAGTCATCAAGAATCCTCCCAAACAATTCGGCGTCTAAGCGATTACGAAAGCGATAGTACAGTACAGCTCTTGTGTTGCTGCATATATTCGTGACCAAGTGCAGTAGCAGTTTAACCGTAGGTCAAACGCGTGACTGTCGGCCGACCTCGTAAGCGACACCACGACACGATGACGTGACGTAACAGTGTTTTGTGTTGCAGCTGGCTGTATTCAACACGTTGCAGACACGAGGCTCGTCTTACATGCCCGTATATACACTCGCTCGCCCTAGAGATTATCAAGGATGCAGGTCCATGCTCGACGACAGCATAGTCCTTATTGTATGTCTATTTTCATGCAATGTTTCAGTTATAAAAATATTATATTATTAATCGCCGGTATTTCAATGTCTTTTTAAAGTGTCAAGTAAATTTAACTGGCAGGTAAGCCCAGTTTGCTGTATTTCTATTGGCCGTTGTCATGGTGAAAAACAATTTAACTGAAAAGTAGACTTTAACTGGACATTGAAATACCAGATATAAATTATTATATTATATCATAGTTTTTAAGTAAATATATATAAACAAAAATATATATATATAATATATAGTACAAAAACATTTTTAACGGTAAACCCAATACAACGTTTATTTTCAAAAAACAAATGTCAACGTTTCAATGACGTGTAGGGTCGTCCTTTTCAAACGATGTATTGGGTTTACCGTTAAAAATGTGTTTCGTACGATACATTTTGCAACCAACAAAATCTAAGAAATCATATATAATACAAAGCACATTTTAATGGTAGCACTAGCATATCGTATAATTCATATACTTTATCACCATAGTTGCCAAAATATGAGACGTAAAGACAAAATATGATAATTATTAAAATTATTAATATCTTGAGCAAATCATCCGGACCCAGTGGCTAATACAAGGGGGCCTTTCGGGCTTAAGCCTGTCCAGGGACTGCTACCGTATCGTGGTGGGCAGGTTTGCACGTGGTGATGACGGCGGAAGCGTATGCTTCTGGTAGGGCCACCCTAACCGGACAGCTCGAGGTGGAGAAGCTGGACGAAATGCATTCCACGTCCTCTCTTACCCTTCTCCTCTCCGTTACGTCCTGTTTGTCCCTTTCCTCCAATCACCTCTCGACGTCATCTCGAGTACGTCCACAAAATAATCAAATCAAAAGTCAATTGGGCTACAGCCTCCCTCCCCAGATGCACAGAAGTCTTATCTTCATTGCCTACGTTATAACAATGTAGGTACTGAGAACAACATACACGTCTTCCCAATGCAAATATGGCTAGGTTCAATTCCCGGGCTCTTACAAAAAAACATTGTGCAACTTGGGTGGTTGGGGCTGTGCCCAATCAATTTCTTTAAAATATAAATCTAGTAGAATAATATCAATTCACCCTCCCGAGATAAGATCGTAGGTGCTGCACATCACGATTGTAAGGAATGTGGTTGCCAATAAGCACGCAAGATTACACGCCCAAAGTTAACTTTTTCTACGTTTCCTCGTGAAATAAATCGCGAATTTGTGCGGCTTACTCGGTTTAAACGTAAACCCTCGCGGGTGGGAGCGATAAAGAATCCAATAGGAGCCACAAGGACAGCTCGTTGGGTCTTCCTGTGTCGTTGACTAGACCTGTTTCCGTAGCGAGGTTTGAATCCAGGTTGGAGCAACGATGTTTTCTTTTCTTCCCTCTAGAAGGGATTCTCAAATAATAAACGAGTCCCCTGTTAAATGAAGTAAGTTTCCGAAAGCCATTAGAAGAAGGATAGAGGAAGAAGGTATCAACAAGACTGGAGATAATACGCTTGAGAAAAATCTTTTATTTGCATAATGGCAGGGTTAAGAGCAAGCGCTATTAAGACGCAGATAAACAAGCGTCTCGTGGATATCCCAGATAGATTCCAAGGTCCGTAAATCCCCTAGCGAAGGTTTGGTAAACCTTAAAGTCAGGTCGTCTCATAGTGACGAAAATCGCCATTCTCGTGCCCACAAAAGCTTCTATATTAACTATAAAATTCTACTTTATAGTAGAAAGTTTATTTAAAACATTAACATTAATTATAGATAGAATTCAATTGAATAATAGTTTTTCAGCGTGATATTTTGTCGCTTGGTTTTCACTGATTAATTCGTTTCTTTTACTGATTATTCAGTGATTTTTAACATTGTGGAAATAGATGCGATGACCTGACTCTTGTAAGTTCGACCATGGATCGACGAGCCTCCGCCAGGGGATTTATAGACTTTGGATAGTTTTGAACTTTCGATAGCGTCGTTATTATAACCCGAAGGCAATTTCCGCCACTCGTGTCCAATTAGAAACCCGTGTAGTGCAGTGTTGTGTTGTGAGATGGCCGTCGTACTCGTGTCCAACTCCCGCATGATGATTGGGTCGCAGGGGAGCCACAGAACAGATTATCTATCCATCATTGAGTAATGTCGAGCGATCATCTCTACGCCCGCTTCACTTTGAAACTATCTCCAAAACTTTCACTCCACCCAAGCGGATCACCGATAAGTTGTGTAATCAAGAAATGAGTTCACCTCGCTTCGAATACTGTATAACGAACTCGTCGTCGGTTGATATGAAGAGAGGATTGACCGCACTACTGACAGAAGGGGTGGAAGCCGGAGGGTTGCGGCCGCGAGTATGGAGCTTTGTTTTGGAATTTTGGAGGGTTAATTTATGTAGACGAAATTCTGTTATAGGTCTCTCACAGCAAGAAGTAAGATAGTAAAAGGACCGCTCACATTTAGTTTCCAAGCGTGAATTACTGACATTTTTCCTGATTATCTAGTACAATTTGGTTGCGGTAAGTTTTTTGACGGTAACGCACAAGAAAACGTGCAAGCAGGTTTCCGTCAAAAAACTTAACGCAACCAAATTTTACTAGATAATCGGGAAAAACGTTAGTGACTCGCACTTGTTAGGTTGGAAACTAATTGTGGGCGGTCCTGACTCCCCTGAAACTATCTTACTTCTTCGTGTAAGAGACCTTTAGCCTGAAGTGAGACACATATTTTACCGTACAAAAGATTTTGGAACTATCGGCGCGCTGGTATGAAGCTAACTTAATTTCTGCCAGTCGATCTTCTCAGTTCTACATATCAAACAAAATACCATATATCCTGGAATACATGGCTAACGTGAATATTTCAATTTGTTCTCCCTCTTATTCTTTTTCTTTCCACCATGTCCTTCAATTACATTTTGCTGTAGGGCATTTTTGTAAAACTACCAAGATTCCAAACAACATTGCGATTGGCTGCCCTCTTTTGAAACATCGATATCCGCGTAAAAGTTATTGAAGGCTGTGAAATCCGTCGCTACTATACGTATCAGAACTATATTATACGCAATAAAAAGTAAATTTCCACTCGCCTATGTATATTTTATAGCTTGACTTTTATCACAATGAGATAAGGTCCAATTTATAACAATGTCCAATTTAATCTGTACTAATGCATGGGATTCTCGGGATATAAAATCGACAACACAAAGAGACAATGTCTCAATTTGGGACATGTACCTCGTTTACGCCAAAGATAAGAAGTAACACACAAGACCACTTAATTCACGTTCCTGAAATACGGTGATCAATAACCTCAATTTGATGGTCCAGATTGCCAGCTTAATTGAATGTCTTATCAGGCGGCCATCCCAGTAAATTGCATGACCGGGCTTGCACAATGCACAATGTTATAAAGTCTCAACTCTTTGTATTATATTGTTGACGCAGTTCAAAATTTCCAATTTAATTTCGAAGTTACGGTTTACTCTTGAACTTTTTCTACTGTGAGTGACATCCGATGATGGTATCGTTCAATTCGCGGGCTACTTGGCCTAACTTTATTATTTTACTAACAAACTATAAGCTATTATGATCACAGATTACAAGCCATCATCATCAGGCCTATCCAAAGTTATGTTGTAACTTTTTTTTAAACAAACCTTCTTAGATTCTAGTGTATAGATATACGGCACTACCATTTTCAAAGTTATTATCATAGTTCTTTGATTAGCATTTATATTTTCACAAAAACGTTCTCTTTGAATGTTTGCATTTCATCGGTTAAATAGATATTTTGAAAATAATGCGGAACCCCCTATTTTTGCTGTTAAAATAGATTTCAAATGCTTCAAAGTGCCACAAAGTAAAAACAAAATATTTTATCTCACGGAGAATTTCGAGTTCTTTTTTATATGTTTCTTTGTTCCAACTTTCAAAAAATATTTCCGTCTTAATTTTGTGTTGTTGCTTTGCTAGACACCTTTCCAAGTATAACTAAGCACATTTTGAAAAGTGGAAATAATTATTGGAACAAAAAACATTCATAAGAGCTCTATATTATCTATACTAGGAAACGATACATTTTGTTTTACGTTGTTACAATTTTAAAGCATAAAAAAGCAATTTTAACAAACAAAAATCGGGGTTCCATATGTGGACGGGACTGGCTTATATATTAAAAGAATAGATAAATCTACAGAGGAAGATTGACAGCTGCAGATTGGATGAAATGTGTTGAAGCATCGTTGAAATGTTTTGAGTGTAAGAGAATGTCCAATGTGACTAATGCGACGACGTCGTGATGATGTTATTGTTGACAGTATGTCTTGCAAATTACACGCATGGTTGATAGCGAAGTGATTGAGACATGTCATAATATTGTTATGTTGGCAACAGACAGATCTACTGAGCCAGCACGAATGAGACCCCATGAGGTCTGGGTTGCGGCGAGATGATCTACTTGTTACATAATAAAATACTCGCTCCATTTGCAACTCTCGCCCGGCGTGATTCTCTCATTGAGGAACCCGCCTTTCTAGGATTCATTGCACGAAGTCCTGCTAGAAACATTTCCTTGTATGTTGCACGGCTACAATTACTTGTATTGTCACTGAGCGATGTGTTTATTTTACGAGAGTTAATTATTTCATTCAAACGTTTAATACTAATCGAGACGATGAGTATGTGAAAAAAATAAATGAAATTAAGAAATACATGAAGTGTTAATTCAATAAAATACTTAGTTTAAAAAATATATAAAAAGGTAGATATGTAATTTACAACACGTGTACATGAGGTAATACACGCAACAAAATACGCATCACCGCACACGCACATACAAGACATACGCAAATAAACATCTAAAACGCTATTCAAAATACAAACAATTAAACAATAATTAAAATATCATGGCATTATATTATGACGTACACAATGAATAACGATATGGTATTGCATTTTTCTTAACGATGGCTGAAAATCTCTGGAGGGAGGAGCAGACAAATGGAGTTTTGTCACACACAATTTTTCAGAATTTTATTTCACCACGTTATACAACGTATGGTATATGAGTCAATTTCCGCAGAATACTAACAATTTCCTCGCATTGATTTGTTGAGTGACAATTGCCTCTACAAAAGCGTAATGCTTAATGATACAATTTATGATTTCTAAATGAGATACATGTATAAAAACGGAAAACTATTATTTGGTTATGTATTTGTGTTTATAAACAATTACTGTTTAAAAACAATTTATTGGCGACACAAATGTGAACGAGCATCAGGAATGTAATCTAGTGATTGGAGATTTATGAAAAAGGAACACAAGGTAATGCCAATGCTAGCACGTAACTCCAGCCCACTCCCTGAGAAGGCCTGCTAACTGCGACTAGTCGTTTATGGGTGTGGTGTTCATATAAAAATAAATTTAAAAAATAAATTTGTATTTAATGTCTATACCCATTCAGTTACAAGAACTATTTATCAGTGTGTGCGACATTAAACCGTTTATTATTTGCTTCGTTATAAAGTCAAATCCCAATTTACCTGTATCAGTATAAGAAGTACGTATAGTATATAGTCGTAGAGTAGTATAGCGATAGATATAAGTCACTTTCAGAAGTTTAGACACTTTACTAGGCCGCATTGCGGTCTCCACAAGACATCACTCACCAGGTAAGACATTTTCTCCCAGTACTACTCACAACTACACACACTGCACACTGTATACTGTTCACTGTACTACTGTAACTTCTACTATATGCATACAACTTATTCATTTTGTCATATAAATTTCAATCTGTGTCTTGGGCCAAATGAGGCAGTACACATTCATATTTTGTTTTTTTTTTCTCTTCATTATGTCTATTTAGTTTGTTTTCTGTTTAGTTTTAGTTTTAGTGTTTGTCCTGCATTACTTTAGAAACAGTAGACTATGTATGTTTCTATATCATCCATGTGTATACTCTCATTCTAAAGGCCCCCTCCAGAGAGACACATGTCTCTTTGGGGGCCAATACACATAATTTGTAATGTAATTTTAAAAAGTGAAAAAAAAAAAGAAAAAAAAACTAAACCTGTACGTCACCACTTGTACATAAACGTTCCGTTCATCTTTGGTAGATAGTGCAAGTCATCATATTTTGTAATTAGTTTTGTATATTTTATTATAATATTAGTTCTGATGTTAGCTATTGCAGATTATTCTCACTATAGTTGTGTTTTATTATACCTAGTCTTTCGTGAATATTGGTAAAATTTATTATTTCATACTTATATAATTTGATGGTTTTTGTTTGATTATCCTCCACTAATAAATAGCCACCGCCCTTAGGGCGTATGTTAATACCTTGAGCCATGTTTCGTCTTCCTCCTAATTATTTCCAAGTGCTCGATGAGTCGAGACTGTAGACCCGCGCAGTGTGTACGGATACTGAAGTAGAAAGACTGTTTACCCGCGCAGTGTGCACGGAGAGTGGAGTAAGAAGACTGTTGACCCGCGCAGTGTGCACGGATACTGGAGTAGAAAGACTGTTGACCCGCGCAGTGTGCACGGAGAGTGGAGTAGAAAGACTGTTTACCCGCGTAGTGTGCACGGATACTGAAGTAGAAAGACTGTTGACCCGCGTAGTGTGCACGGATACTGAAGTAGAAAGACTGTTGACCCGCGCAGTGTGCACGGAGAGTGGAGTAGAAAGACTGTTTACCCGCGTAGTGTGCACGGATACTGAAGTAGAAAGACTGTTGACCCGCGCAGTGTGCACGGAGAGTGGAGTAGAAAGACTGTTTACCCGCGTAGTGTGCACGGATACTGGAGTAGAAAGACTGTTGACCCGCGCAGTGTGCACGGATACTGGAGTAGAAAGACTGTTGACCCGCGCAGTGTGCACGGAGAGTGGAGTAGGAACGAAGTCACGCTCTTGTCTATCGTGACGCGGGGGTCACGCACGGTGACCTGTATGAGAGCATCGTCGCTGCTCGGTGTAACTCATAGCGCGGTCGGGTACCCGCACATCTTACCCGGGTACCCGCCTCGCGGGGCGCGGATACCCGCACATCTTACCCAGGTACCCGCCTCGCGGGGCACGGATACCCGCACACCATACCCGGGTAACCACCTCGCGGGCGCGGATACCCGCACACATTACCCGGTTATCCACTTCGTGGGGCGCGGATACCCGCACACGTTACTCGGGTACCCACCTCGTGGGGCGCAGATACCCGCACATCTTACCCGGGTACCCGCCTCGTGGGGCGCGGATACTCGCACATCTTACCCAGGTACCCACCTTGCGAAGAGCGGATACCCGCACATCTAACCCGGGTACCCGCCCCGTGGGGCGCGGATACCCGCACATCTTACCCGGGTACTCGCCTCGTGGGGCACGGATACCCGCACATCTTACCCGGGTACTCGCCTCGTGGGGCACGGATACCCGCATATCTTACCCGGTTACTCGCCTCGTGGGGCACGGATACCCGCACATCTTACCCGGGTACCCGCCTCGCGGGGCGCAGATACCCGCACATCTTACCCGGGTATCCGCCTTGCGGGGCGCGGATACCCGCACACATTACCCGGGTATTCGCCTCGCGGGGCGCGGATACCCGCAAGTCTTACACGGGTACCCACCTCGCGGGGCGCGGATACCCGCACATCTTACCCGGGTACCCACTTCGCGGGGCTCAGATACCCGCACATCTTACCCGGGTATCCGCCTCGTGGGGCACGGATACCCGCACATCTTACCCAAGTATCCGCCTCGTGGGTGATAAAGTGGTGATCGGCCATTCTTGCAATATCAGTTTGTGTCACATAACTAAGTGCGAGTCCTATTCTACACTATAAGTAACATAGGTAGCCAGGGGGGTGCAGAGCAATATTTAAAATATATAACAATGATCATACAATACCATAGAGGGATGGGGGGGTGGGTTATTACTAGGCTCTATAAACCATTTTTGTTGTGTAGTCGATATTTCAGGTACCTACACGACGCACTTAAGCATCTCGTACTTATGTGTTTATCCTAAGTACATGCGACGTCTTATGAGCTAAGCTAAGTCTTATGAGCTAAGCTAAGGGTAGGTGCTAAGTACACAGATAATAACGCCACGACTCAAAAACACCGCCTTGCTGATTTAGACGCGCTAAACTTCTGAACGCAATACATGATATGCGTCACGGTCACTTCACGCATCAGAGAGGCAAATAGACGTCCAGACTTAAAATATCTCTTGGTTCACGCTGCGGGGTGTACATGTTGCTTTATAGCAGTAGTTTAACAGTTCTTCCTTGATCATTAATGTATTGCCTAATTTGTTATTGCAAAAAATCAAATAACGGCTTTGGTAGAGACTACTCATAATTATAGGTTATGATTTGTTTAGTATCATACTTATATAACACGTTGGTGGTTAACTTTTTATAGCTTCTAAAATAATGAAATAATATTTGTTTGGTCTAGAATAAAGTAACCATACGATATATAATGGGCTTTATATTACGAAACAAATCACACACACTCATTAACAAATTAGCCGAATTTTCGAAAAGATATAGGACGTGTTTCGAGAGCTGTGAGTATGCGTGTGTGCACGCATTTATAACACGCCAATCACAGTGCGTGTCTATTTTCTAACACAAGACCACCGACGTAACGAAAATTAAATATCAGGGGTCACTTAATCAAACTTCTTGTGTTGTATGCCAGGGCTCTCTCCAAATTGTATAAATAAAATAAATTTAGATCAATTGTTTACTCGCTTCGTTACGAGAACTGATTTTCAGTAGGGTTACATTACAACATTATTATATGCATAGTTGCTATGATAGCTCCAAAGTTAGCGTTTAGTTTATATACAATATTTGATATTTCAATTTAGTTTACATAGGCCTACAGCGTTTGTATACAAGTCAATTTACAAAGTTTGGGAACACTTTCTCTAATCGGAAATCGAACCATGGACCTTCTACTTCCACATCAAACCAAGCCACATCAATCAACATGGTTGACCAGAAGCTGTAAAAAGTTGTACGAACTGAAAACAATTATTGGTAATTGCATAACGTAAGATGGACAAGCGATTGGAGTTGAAGGTACCGGTAAATGATATAACAAGGTCAATGTTAACGATAATATATAGAATAATCGATGGCAATTTGAACACTACATACACTACACATGCTTCATACACTAACCGTAAAGCTGGTTTGAACTTTACAAATCATATTTTATATTTACATAGTACATACACGTGTGGAACTGACTTGATTTAGTCTTCAAGTTATGCACATATCACTATTATGTAGACCACGACTCATGCAACATGAATTAGACAATTATGTGACTGTTGGCTGCAGGCAAAAGAAAAACAAAACTAAGCCATGTAAACCTCAATTCATTCTTTACAGTCTAGGTCAACTTTTGAATTAAATGTTTTTTTTTTTTTTAAGAATACCAATTACTTCATAATTACGTTTTTTTGTTGTATATATAAATCTAGTTCAATCTAGCTTCAGCAAGGAAAGCAATGGACATAACAAATACCAGTGATTATTCATTAAAAAATTACGCAAGATAAGTGGATACATTTTCTGCTAGTTCGGAATGTCCCGGGGCTTTTTTGTCTCAGTCCACATCCGTCGCTAACACCAAGACGTGTTGAGTAGACTGTATAGGTACTTCCACACAGCACGAACCTTCTCGCTTCGCCGCAGTGTGCTGCCCGAGGTAGCCCATCCACAATAATTGGCACCTTTGGCACTTTGCTGACATCCCTAAAAAGAACGTTTCGCTGTTTTTCCCTCCTGCGATAACCTCGCTATAAACCAGATGTGCGCTGGTGGAGCGCTCTAGCGGTCGGCTAGCTGATGACACGGAGATTCCCTTCCCTAATGAGCAATTAATTTAACCTTGGTTCTCTCCGAGCGCGACGCAACGCAACGGTGGAGTGGATAGACTCAAGCGACGAAGTGGCGCGTTTCCAAACCCCACGGTATTTCTTTTCTCGGATAGAAATACGAATCCCCCATCCCCTTTCCCCCTTTAATCGTCGCTGGGTGGCCGCTCTCGTTCTACAATCATCCAAGGAAAACTTTACGGGGCTGTGCGCAGAGCAAGATATTTTTACTGTTGACTGATAATCATCGGAAAATAATTGTTTATTACTGAGAAGTTTCACACTTGACGGAGTTTTTCCTCGTTTTCAGCGGGAAAATGTTCAGTGCTCTTAAAAGCACCAGGCCACCACCTTTGTGAGGGAGTTTCATGCTACAGAGACTCCGCGCCTGTGACGTCGAATACAACAAATGAGAATATTGGTTGGACGGGGATTTACGCTTTGTTGTTTCGCTTTTGAGTCAGACCAAGTATGAGGGAGGGAGATGAGAAAATTACGATTTGTTGTTACGCAGTTATGTGTATTTTTTCAACAAATTTGGAGATCGCGAATTTTTATCACAATCTGAATAAGTACCCAGTTTGTACGCTAAGCTTTGTTGTTTGAAAATATTATCAATTCATGAGTCATATATAAAATTAAAATAAAAGTTCATCCTGAATGAAGCCAGAACTCAGAACCTCAGGTTAGTATGAGCGTGGTGTTGTATACTGTTGTATATCAATCAAGCAAACACAAATTACGCGGCCGTATAAAATAGCAGTTATGTGAAAGTGTTACGCCATCAAATGGTAAACTAATTACATTAGTATTTCATCATACATCCGTTTTGTTATTTTATAAAAGAATTGTGGAAAGTTTTATCATTTCAAACTTATGTTCTATTGTAAATGAATACATAACAGTTTGTTCAGCATTTTCTTGGAAATTTCTTACGTATACTTACACCTGAAAGATATTCTTGGAAACATGGAACGACAAAACCTTCGCTGGAAGAGCGAATGAGAGGGGATATTAGATAAATGTTATTTCTTGCCATATTATTATGTGTGTACCAATCATATTTCTAAGAATGTTACATCACACATGATTTTATTTGTATAGACTATTTTATTTATGCCTACGTCAATTTCAAATTCTTTTGTCGCTGCTGGCAGCTATTGTAACCATTCTTCTAGAAGCATTTTCACGTTTGACATTTCTTTACATCAACTTCCTGTCTTCTGTTATACTTTTGGTTTTAGCTAAATCTTTGATAAATACATTGTAATAATGTAATAATGTAATAATTATAATCAGTACTTGCTTCTTGCATCGATATTGGAGTAAACATGACACGCATATAAAAATTAAGAAAACATGTTTGAATATACATTGTGAATATCTCCAAGAATCTTTTTGTTTTGTGTCGTTGTCTCCTTTTTATTAAATTTCTTAAAAAAACATTTAATACTTGTAACAAATTAATAATAATTTATAATAACAACAATTGTTTGTAGGAAGGACACTATAGCTTTTCCTGAAGTGTCCCTCTTCAGGAAGAAATGCTTATTAAAACTGTTATTTTATAATTTATAGGTATGATAAGTCAAGGTTCTGTGTTGCATTGACGCTATAAATATACATTTGTATGTATTGATCAACTTAATTTTAATCTCGTTTCTAAAGTACTTCGTTTTGCAGTTCTGTCATCTTATTTTGGTCAGTGTTTTTTTATTGTCCGATTATAAGTTATATAGTTGTAGAAATTCAGATTTATATGTGTGACAGACATTAAACAAATGAATAAGTATGTAATTAAAAAATAAAAGCTCGTCTAACGTAATTCAGATGTTCAGTCTAACAATGTTAATTTTCACCTATGCGAGATCTTGTCAAACATCAAATAATTGGTCTCGCTAACAAAACACAAATACACGTCCACACTGGAAACCATTTAGAAATATAAATTACACAATGGTTTTAAAAAAAATACAAATATGTCTTTTGCTCCTTATGAAATTAATGGTTATTAAATGCCTAACTAAAGGTATATATACTGTCTTGCCAGAGTTATGAAACCACTAGTCTTATATTAGGAAGTGCCTATGCATGCACGTTGGACTTGTATGTCTCGTCGGTGATTGAGGGCTGAGGCAAAGCGACTCAAGCATCAGTAAATAAATCCATGTTATTCCGGAATGGTCATGAACTCTTTAAAGCTATTGAATGTAACTATAGTAAACGCAATCAGCATTGAACCTAACGGATTTAGCGTTCCATGCAGTCAAAGGACAAAGTGAATTAAAGTCATGGAAAGCTAATTACGTTCATGAACAGTACTTCGGGGAACCGTATGCATTTCTTACTAATAAGCCTGATTAAGTGCTGTCACGCCGGTAACACTTCTCGATGCTGGTCTTTCTCAAATACCTTAACAAGTAAGAACTTTGTTACTGTTAATTTATTTAGATTTAATTTAGCATTTGTGTTAGTTACAGCTCTAGAGAAGTGGTCATGGTCCGTAGGGGTTTTAGCCCTTTTGAATTTAATGTCATCACTAATCGGATCGCCTCAAATTATGACTAGCAATATGTCCCAATAGTTCACGATCTCGCGCTACAGATACCTATGTTAGAGACAGGTTGTGTATACACTGTAAAATAATTTTACATAATGTTAAGTTTAGTTTGCTAAGATTGTAATTTAGACTGAAATTACTATTAAATGCACATTGTTTTTTGCTTTATTGTAAGTATACTATTGTATATTGATTTATACCTTGGTAGCTTGTAGCGTTCTCAATATACCAATTAATAAAATACGCTGGTGAGCGTTCGGAAGTAGTTTTGATGTTTTTAGTCAACTAATTTCTCTTAAACAAATAAAAGTATTATTATAAAAATTGACCTACTTGCAGATGGATGTCATATCTACGCATGGTATAGTCTGGACGCCGTAGGAAAGAAGGTTGTGTCGTCATAACTAATTACTCTGGCCGGCGTAGTGATATGTGGACGTTTACGCAGTGCTCATCCGCGCACTATACCTGTCAGAGAGAAAATACACTGATTGGCAAGGCGGTGTTAGAAAATACTAGCTTTGGTAGGCCGTGACTTAAAAATACTCCATCAAGAAAGCTTTGACTTCTGTGTGTTGCTAGGATACTTGATGTATTTCTTTGTCATTTGATGGTCTGTTGTTTTTATTGCCGTTTCGTGTTTGACAGGAGTTGAGTTCACGCGGGGGGAACATGGCGGCGTTTTTTCTATAACTGTGACGCCCGTGTTCGGCTGATTTACCCTGTAATATTATTTATGAAAATTTATTACCGATATCAAGAAACATTGACACTGAAAACATTACTCGGGATCTTTCAGAGTGGTCATATGCGTTCCCTGTGCCTTTAGGGTACGACAATATGCAGACAGACCAAGCAAATGACAAAGGTAGGTCGTCCGTAGCTGTTCCTTCTTCATACCTTCATGCCTAGCATGATGGGACGGAACTACTTTAAATTTTCCCAAACATAATTAAGTAGTTGTTATTTTATAAGTGAATATAATAAATTAGATAATAAGAAACTGAAATTTATTCCTGCATAATTTAACCGCATACACATACCAAGAGGGAGAGAAATAGCATTTAAACCAGCGCCCATGTCCACCAACCTATGAAATAACAATACATGTTTACTTCTGGTAAGGCAATGAGTAGTAGTCTACATTTAAGTTAGTATTACAAGGTGTGAGGTCACTTGCTATTGCATCATCCGTGACGACACAACCTTCTTTCCTACGGCGTCCAGACTATAACAAGTATGTTTGGTACAAGCCTGCTCAAAAATAATAAACTCTTGGTTGAATTATGCAAATAAATTACTTTCGTCGAAAAATATTTGTCGAAATAATACAGAGAATCTGTTTAAAAATAGGTACATTATTTTCGAATGGGTTGGTGACAAATGTACTTAATGCCATGCATAAATATGACATCCCTCTACAAGTGGGTAAATACTTATAATTATCCTACTATTAGTTTAAGAGTAATTAGTTGACGGCCAATACATCTGTAAAACTCCTACTGCCGAACGCTCTTAATACTGAGAACTAGTTCCGTATGTAACGCTAACAGAGTTGGTACACCTGCACCTCATCTAGTTATACTGGCAAAGAGAGGAGCGGATTTAGAAATCTCATAGCTTATCAAAATAACCACGAACTTTGTTAACCAGTTTGGTGCTTTTCAAAGCCTATTTTCTTTCAAAGCAATCTGGGCGACTCGCTTTTCGCCTGTTCCCAAAAACTCATTAGACATTGATTAATGAGGTGCAGGAAACTCTCCAAAGGTTTGGTAACTCCTTTCAAGATACCGTCACAAATATTATTTTTACAATTTCTATGTCCACAAAATAAATCTTTTAAAAACGTCTGAGAACACATTTATTTATCTCAATACGTCTTAATTATAAATGAAAATAGTCTTGGGGACTCGTAAGGTTTCACCGCCCAAGAGAAGTTATTTAAAGATGAAAGTCGGGACCTAAGACGAATATTAACGCTTCTCTTGTCCTCACCGTCACGAATTTCGAGTGTTCTTCGTCGGACGCGTTCGTTGCATCTCGCTGCACGCACAATGCGTAACGTACGGTACGACGCACAATACAATGCGTAACGGGGCTTCAGGCGAGCTAGGATGTGGCTCTTCTACGGTGAATAACAATCACAACGCATTGTCTTGCATTGCACGACTTTCTATACAAAATTAGTATTCAAGTAACACATTTAAAGGTTTGTTTCCACGGCGGTGTTTCGTTGGTTTCACGGTCTTCGACGCAACGAAAATAACGCGTTTTATTATCATGTCACTTGGTTATAAATATATTCAAATAAGAAACAATAAAGATGAACCATCTGTGGGAACGTTTTCGTCATCGGCCATATGGCTCAATAACGCTGTCTATAATTGTAAGTTATATTTTTGTAAAGTTAACAAAAATAAACTGTAAATTATAATAATAACATGCGAAGGATTTGATTGCTTTTTGAAAATATATCGTTTTTCCGACATACTCCAAAGTAGTCTACATAAACTCGGATAACAGCACTTTTGTAATGGTAACACAATATTGTAGGAATTAATACTCGTATTTACGTGGGGATTATTTGAGTTTTTGCTTGCCTTTGAAAAGAAAACAGTAATTATTTTCAGTAATACGTATTATTTTGTGGTGATGTTTTTTATGGTCGTATTAATAAAAAAAAAACGCAAAATATGGCTACAACACTAGAGATTATAATGTAATTAGTAATTACTAATTTTACATTATATGTGTTCCAATATTTTGTCAGGCAATGTTTGACAATTTTACTTGCCCTTCAATTTTCGTTTTAAATGTAATCACTCGAGTTTGTAAATACAAATGTAATATCTAAGTGCCGCCTAGAATCAATACATTAATGTCCATTAGACTGGAATACGGCGAACACCCTATAGCTATTGCTTTTCAGTACACTAGTCCACGCTGGATTCAGTTGCTAATTTGCAACTGGGCCCACCCTCAGACATAAACCTCTATCTCATTCAACAATTCCCAGGAGGCCCATGTTTTATGAATAAGATAGTAGACGCCACTATTTTGAGATTTTTTATTATTTGACAGTGTATACGTATATAGGCAGCCCCCATGCAACGAACGCACAGTTGTAGCCCACTAAGGCTCCAGGCTGGGATCTCTACTTAACTAAATGAGAATCATGTTCTCCCTTCTAGCCAGATTTACAACCAGGACGGTTCGTTAATCCCACACCCCTGGTAGCGCCTGGATCGTCGAGATAACGAACGGGCCGCGAAAACCACGCGAAATGGTGCGCCCGGCTGCTCAAACCGCGCCCGCCCTCTAAATCCACTGTCAAGCGAGCGAATACACTTCTTATCCATGCCAATGATTTTAAACGCATTGCCGTAACTTCTCGTTGCACACGTCAAACGAAGAAGGGGTGACACACTGCGGTATAGCAGCGAGGCTAATCGAGACGTGAACAACATGAAGAGGAAAACATTCTTCTACGGAAATGTTCTTATCTTACCTGGCGTCGAACCTTGGAACACAGTAGTCAGAACATCACTTTGAAGATAACACTCTTGCCGCAAGCCGTACTACCAAACAGCGGTTGTCATATTTTTAATTATCCAGGTTTTAATTCAAGTTTCTCACACGGGGCCCGTAGCATAAATGTTGAAGAAAAAACGACGTATATATACCTGTTTTGCGCCAATTATTAACCTTTACTTTGTATTTTTGTTTGTTGTATGTTTTTGTTCTTAAAAAGAAAACCACGATGATAAAAAAAATACTAAGATTTTTTTACATAGACAATTTGGGGAACACAGGTTTAGTTGGTTCGTATGAAATTTACATTGTACAGAAATTGGAAACAACTATCTCTTTGTAACATGTAATGCTCATAACCGGCTCATTATTCCGACCTGTATCACACTTGGATATAAATAAGTAATACATGGATGCAGGGTGCCAATGGATCGAGCCTATCCATCATGAGTGTTCACACTTTACAACAGTTCGAAACAGACTCTTTCACTTCACGGAAAACGTGCGTTGGGAGAAAGCATGCTGACCGGCCGCTAACTTGGATTATGTTTAATTTACAGTTAAATTAACGCTGACAGTGCGATAATCCTCGGTAATAGCAAACGAGTTATACGCAATTGTGTTGAAATATCCATTATCATCGGTAAACAGATGCTTTAGAGAAAGGATGATGTACGTGTAATTTGTGAATTGTGATTGGTGGATACAAATGGCTATTGAACAACATCACTCATTTTTTTTTTTAAGCGTAGTATGTTCCTCTTCACACAAACGTGTTCGAATAAATACATATTGTTTACTAGTCGTCCAGATATTGTCATTATTGTTTCCCAGAAAACGAGATACCCGTATTTTAAGTAATACAACTCTGTCTGTGTAGTACACTTCAAAATTGCCACAATGGCACAAAATAAAAAGTACATGTTAGATGTAAAATAATATATCATGATGCTTGGAATTATGGAACATTTGAAGGGCATTGACGCAACATCGTTGAATAATTGTTCGCCCAATTGAAACTGAGATTAATGAACAGTGGAACATGATGATGTCATAGTTGTGCATCATGAAACCAGATCATAGTAACATGTATAACTCTTAATTGGTAGGTCGCCGGTTCGATTCCCCGCATCGGTAACGCTGAATCAAGTTTCCCAAAACTTTTCTCAATCAAAATGCGACGAATGCTGCGGTTGAAGTCCTCGGACACCATCTCAACTATTTAAATATCCTAAATATATACATCCAGTAAGTTACCTGAAAGAATCTTTCGAACACAACATTCACAATAAAACGCATTAAAAATTCTCGGCTATTACCAATTTGCTTCTGTTTTCGCACATCCGAAACAACGAACGAGCACTTTCAATGATAATTTGTAAGGTCACGTAATGTTGTGTTTTAGGAGGGTAGTGCACAAATACACAGAGTTGTAAGTTTCTGTGCACAGATTGGAGAATATATGTCTCCTCTCTCTGTATTCACCACGCCGAACTGTAAATCAAACAACTGAACGATGCATACACAATGTGAAACGTACAAGTGCATGCCTTGCATTTCAACATCTATTGCGATTTCAATGAAGGATTTTCGTATGAGTTTCACATGTTAATTTTTCGCGATAAAGACAATAGACGGGAAAAATTTCGTTTATTTTACACAAGGAACGCTTCTTGTTTAAAATTGTGCAAGGTAAGTTCTGTATTTTCAAGCTACATTCTATAAGAATGCATGCATAATATAAATGCAAGGGCACCACATGTACTCAAGGAAATAAAGTGAATTCAGAATAAAGGAGTTACATTGGCAGGCAAGGCATAAAACGTCACAAATACACAAAAGGAATGTTCAAACCAGACTATTCGTACTTTTATACCTGTATATTCTGGATGAGTTGGAGTACAAATACATATTTCATGGACATGCAGTAACACGGTTCTTCGAATGTATTGTACTATTGTTGTTTGCACAAATTAATTGACGACGAAAACTGGTACATCGAGACCAGTGTTAAACCTAGATCTATAATTTAAGGGGGGTTTGGGGGCGGAGAAATCAATCCCCCTACGAAACAATTTGATGTGTGTTCAGAGAACCCTCTTAGAGTTAAGTACACCGGACAATTGGAGGATATTATTGGACGTGTTGCAGTTGTGCGTGTTTTGAATGACTGAATTTGTGTTGACTGCAACAATATATTTGTAATTATTTATTACACAACGCATTGTTCAGAATGCAATGTGGTTATTCAGCTTTCTTATATTTATTACGATTTGGGAATTCAATGATGTTCCGATCACTTGCTTTTGCTTATTAGAAGGTGGAATATTTAGAATATTTAGAATATTTATTCCGTACGATAGAATTTACCGAATTGACTATACAGGAAAAGGAATTGTTTCGGCAATTATTAACAAAATTATCTTTATTTTACAAATACTTTAACATCTATTTGCTGTGCTGTTGACAAACAGAACATGTAAAAGTATCTTCATGTTGATGATTCTTCCTAGTTTACGTCTTTATTAATCTTGATTTGCGTGACGTGATTACTCATGATAACTAGCGACGTATAAGGAAAATAAGAGACATTTTTTTAAGGTCACCATATGAATTGTTCACAGCAATTGAAATCCTACCAAAAAATATACTTAGACATTTGTATAATCTTCTCCCACCGTTGTATGGTTCAATCTCGAATAAACTGTAAAATATGTGTTTACTATACGCTTAATTCCTCTCTTGCAATAAAACAATAAAATTATATTTTGTGTACGTATTAAAAGGATTTAAAAGAAAAAACTTGCCCGTAGCATGTACGAAAAGTGTTGACATTCCTGCATGGACAGATTTAAAAACATTGCGTCACATTCATTTGATTATAAAACAATTACTAGGTTTCTTAGTGCAACGTGCGTAAAATAATATTTCATTTGAGGTGGATTTGCTAAAATAACGAAAGGCATTAGCTGGAAGACAAAATCGAAAATTGAAAAAACAAGTAACTGTTTTCCCATATAAGAGTAATTAATAAATATTCAATGGAAATTTAAAGAGTTTCCTTGTTTGCCCGCGTAATTTAAAAAACACAGACATGTCGGAAAAACATTTTCACAGAAAGTCAACGCAATTAAAAAAAAAAAGAGTTCAGAAACCTCTTCCTAGTTATCTTCCCTCTGATTGTTCGTTAATTCAAAAATAATTAGCCATCATGTAAATCTGTACCACGCAACTGATTCATGTGTTTTTACCTACCTGTTTAGATTCTAATAATCTACATAAACATGCTTAAACACCACGATCTCATGAATAGAAAACAACAAATGTAGTGTGGCCGCGTACATGCGCACACTAATATGACGTGATATTCTTGTATGTATGGGTTTAATTAGAATCACGTGTGTCCATCCTGCGGAGCCAGCGTGTGTGTAGTAGTTAGTACTCAGCATGCGTGACATCAAACGTCATTCTAATTAACACTACATGGCCTCTAGCTAGGCCGACACTCTGCATGAATACGTGAATCAGCCTCGTAGCTTCCTGACGGACGGTATAGCAGTGATTGTGAGCATATTACATGGGTTGGGTATCTTGTAATAATAAGCCAAGTTCAATTATAGCAGTGTATTATTTATTTAGTATCTTGAGTGGAGAATGCTTCGAGATATTGTGAAAGTGATTTCTATGCGGAATTTAGTTTTGTATGTATTATGTATTGTATTGTATAAAACAATAAATTTTAAAACATTCAATGAGTGTAATTGCTACGATTTTGATTTTTTGTAGTTAATTCAATAATTTTAAATTAATATACTTTTGCAATGACAATTGTATGAATAATAATTTTTTAACATTGATGAAATGGAATGTTTAGCTGAAACAAAACGAAATTCCGCTAGGATTCACTATTCCAACATCTCAAAGCGATCTCACGATATCAATAAATCAGGTCCCCTTCACCCTTAAACCTTGTACATCATATATCGTCATGTGCAAAATAGATCAAGTTAGGTTATATATTCCTTCCAGTTATTCTGAATCGAACAGTAACAGGTTTAGCGTCATTAATTAAAATTATAACTTCTCAAGGTTGTTAAACCTGCGAACGGCGAACTTCTATAATATATTATCATGTTGGTCCGTTTAGAGCTGCGTTACACACACTGTGAACGTGGGTTCGTGGCTCGCATCAATACATAACAATATAGTAATATTAATACAGCGGCAAACAAAAGGAATACTCGAACATAAATGAATATGTTTTGTATTAATTTAGAATGTAATCAATATATTCATTTATTTTATGCTCGATTTTATCTATGGTATAAATGGTACGTAGATAATCTAACTGTTTCTGATATCCAGTCCCACATATTTGACATACGTGTTGGGCTACAACGACCATGCCGATCCAGTCCAGGCCAGTGGTAGTGGTAGTGGTAGTGGTAGTGGTAGTGGTAGTGGTAGTGGTAGTGGTAGTGGTAGTGGTAGTGGTAGTGGTAGTTGTAGTTGTAGTTGTAGTTGTAGTTGTAGTGGTAGTGGTAGTGGTAGTGGTAGTGGTAGTAATAGTGGTAGTGGTAGTGGTAGTGTAAGTGGTAGCGGTAGTTGTAGTTGTAGTTGTAGTTGTAGTTGTAGTTGTAGTGGTAGTGGTAGTGGTAGTGATAGTGGTAGTGGTAGTGGTAGTGGTAGTGGTAGTGGTAGTGGTAGTGGTAGTGGTAGTGGTAGTGGTAGTGGTAGTGGTAGTGGTAGTGGTAGTGGTAGTGGTAGTGGTAGTGGTAGTGGTAGTGGTAGTGGTAGTGGTAGTGGTAGTGGTAGTGGTAGTGGTAGTGGTAGTGCTAGTGCTAGTGCTAGTGCTAGTGCTAATGCTAGTGGTAGTGGTAGTGGTAGTGGTAGTGGTAGTGGTAGTGGTAGTGGTAGTGGTAGTGGTAGTGGTAGTGGTAGTGGTAATGGTAGTGGAAGTGGTAGTGGTAGTGGTAGTGTAAGTGGTAGTGGTAGTGGTAGTGTAAGTGGTAGTGGTAGTGGTAGTGGTAGTGGTAGTGGTAGTGGTAGTGGCAGTGGTAGTGGTAGAAGTAGTGGTAGTGGTAGTGGTAGTGGTAGTGGTAGTGGTAGTGGTAGTGGTAGTGGTAGTGGTAGTGGTAGTGGTAGTGGTAGTGGTAGTGGTAGTGGTAGTGGTAGTGGTTGTGGTAGTGGTAGTGGTAGTGGTAGTGGTAGTGGTAGTGGTAGTGGAAGTGGTAGTGGTAGTGGTAGTGGTAGTGGTAGTGGTAGTGGTAGTGGTAGTGGTAGTGGTAGTGGTAGTGGTAGTGGTAGTGGTAGTGGAAGTGGAAGTGGAAGTGGTCGTGGTAGTGGTAGTGGTAGTGGTAGTGGTAGTGGTAGTGGTAGTGGTAGTGGTAGTGGTAGTGGTAGTGGTTGTGGTAGTGGTAGTGGTAGTGGTAGTGGTAGTGGTAGTGGTAGTGGTAGTGGTAGTAGTAGTGTAAGTGGTAGTGGTAGTGGTAGTGGTAGTGGTAGTGGTAGTGGTAGTGGTAGTGGTAGTGGTAGTGGTAGTGGTAGTGGTAGTGGTAGTGGTAGTGGTAGTGGTAGTGGTAGTGGTAGTGGTAGTAGTAGTAGTAGTAGTAGTAGTAGTAGTAGTAGTAGTAGTAGTAGTAGTAGTAGTAGAAGTAGTAGTAGTAGTAGAAGTAGTAGTAGTAGTTGTAATAGTAGTAGTAAACATGTGTCAACTATTAACTACTGCAGTAGCTTCTCACGGTGCTCCTATGCATGCGGTTATAGGTCGCTGATAAGACACAACAGCTGTATGCAATCAAATGGGTTTAATAGTAATTTAGTCATCTTATCATTTAATTAACTTCGTGTCCCGCTGTGCAACACTTAAATTAAAGGGCGTCAAAAGTAATTATTGTTCCAATATCTGGTGCAATACTTGCAACTATAATAGGTGCTTATTATTACCTATCAACTGTTGCACGTAGGTTTGTATGCGCAATTACACGTCGCTATTAATGAATTTCCCCTCTCATTGCATGGTCATTGTTAATAAGAGTCCTTTACTAACGTATACGTTGGTTGAATAATGCATCTTTAGGGTCCAGCCTGGTCACGACAACCTGATAAATACTGAAACGCGAGCGTTCCTAACTCCAACGTGTATAATCATGTATGCTAATTAGAAGTATTTATAAAGTTAAATAATATTATACGCATTAGTTGCAGGCTAAGCTTGAAAGTTATCAGTTTTCTTCAGACTTTACATACCTATAATTTAACAAGGAAATTTCAAAGACGTTCAATATTTTCATATCTGATTCATCCAAGCCCACAAGGGTAACAGATTGTTCCATCAAACATACTATCATTTCCCTAGGGCTTTACCTTCAAAATAGGTGTGAATATACTTGTGAAAAAACAAACTACCTTAACATCAATCATTAACAATCTAATAACATACTTTTCAGTTCTGCTACCAAATTTATCTTCGATAACAATCAGGTTATACAATTCTCGTTTGAATAGCTTCGTTAGGAGGTGTAACGTTCGAGCGGATGCAAGGTTAACATAGCATATAATAACAATGTTTCCAAGTGAGTTCATGTTAATGTGACTGGAAGCAACAAGTAATAGCAGACAATGTACATGCATGCAGTTTCCTTCGATACCCTTGCGTATGAAGATTACTACTGTACGCTAAACACGGCTCCAATTAGAGCATACTTCCACACATAAACTAGTAAAACATAATATAATATTCATAACGTTTTGCTATAGTCGACTATGCATGCGTTACATACATTAAAAGTTAAAACAATACTCTGAACCTATGTGTCTTTAATCTTAGATTCATATCGTAGAAATACTATCGTTAGGATAAATTATACCAACTGAGGTGGGATTTTTAGACAATATGAAGGCTCGTTTATGCCTGCTTGGATCGGAATGTGCAACTGGTATGAAATCGTTCAACTTAGCATAGAGTGGATGTGTGAGGATCCTTCACAAAGTTTCAGCATACAAGGCGACACAAATATCCAATTTAATACCTCGCAGTAGTTGCGAACTCAAGCCAGTAAAGCAAGGGGGATACACAGTTTGAATTTCATCTTATGTGGTAATAACTGATTACGATAATGGCTATTTGTGATAGTAATTCAGGTAGTAACTGATTCTGGCAGACAGTAAAACGGTAATTTAAAATTATTCAATAAACCAGTTAGTTTGTTAATCAGTCAGACAGGTCAGTCAGTCAGTCAGTCAGTCAGTCAGTCAGTCAGTCAGTCAGTCAGTCAGTCAGTCAGTCAGTCAGTCAGTCAGTCAGTCAGTCAGTCAGTCAGTCAGTCAGTCAGTCAGTCAGTCAGTCAGTCAGTTAGTTAGTCAGTTATTTTAAAAATCATAACAAGAGTGTCTGATAACAAACAGTAATTTGAACTAAAAACTTAAAACCGCAGAAACACAATCCATTTAATTATTCACTAAGGTCCATCCAGCACTGAGAAGGTCAGAATTGTTTAAGGAGTCTAAACTTTGTCCATGACAAAGCTGAGAACGCCGCAGAGCATTTTTTGTCACTGAATTTATTTGTATACCCCGACCCGAGTGCGACCGCAGTTTCCTTAAATTATTGGGTCCGAACTGTTAAAAAGTAATCAAATGTATTCGTTTGTTTGTTGTGTGGACGCCTATTATTTGTCTAGATGTTAGGTTTCCAAGAAATGTGCGCATGGTTGAACTTCTGTTATGGCTTCTGGTAATGAATTCATGGATTTCGTGCTAGCCAGGTAGTGGGGGTGTACATCATTTATCAAATACCAAGATCGACGAAAGATCGACTGATTTTCTTGTTCTCAACTAAGCCACGGACCCGCTGTAAACATATGCACGTAGACAACTACAAAATGAGTAAATCAAGCGCTCATAGTTGTTGATAGGAGGAATTATTTCCTACCGTCGTTAAAGAGCAAAAGCACGCATGGCCACCAGGCAGGCCCTTGTTATTCCCGTAGTGATTGTATTTCCGACTGACTTCGAGATTAATCCCCCAGCTTAGAACCCACGCGCTATGTCCTATTCAATCAGAACAACGGCGAGCGCTCCGACAGAGATCTGTTCTGACAAAGGAGGTTCTCGGTATTGGAAGCTGAGCCTCGCAAAGAATGGGCATCAGGAATCTCGAGAGCGAGCCAATGAAAGAGGATCATTGGTGACACAATCACGACAAGGCGAGGCCGAGCGTTACCCTGGCTACGTGGTTGGTTCCATGGTTACCAGTTCGACCAGAAGTAATACTTGAAAACCTACGCAGACTTCGGTGGACAGAAATCTCTTGTATGCGAGGAATTACAGAAATAATACCGCACCGCACTCCATTACAGAGAAACAGGATGTCGCTTAAGAATGTTTCGCGGTTACAATTTATCGTATGCGAGAAATACCGATTCCTTGATCGTTTGGCTAGTCGTGAACACTGCACTCATTTTGTGCACGTTCTGGCGAACACCCTACGTTCGTGAGCAGGAAAACAAGACAAGGTGTTTATTTAGTTTCAGACTTGGGTTCGTTGATGAAATAAAATGGACCCATACAATCATGTTGGTCCCACATGGTTATGTTGATAATAAATCCTTTTAATTCAGCTTAATGTAATCTACATCTTCCAAAATACAAATGTCTAAAAGTTATAAATGATTAGATGTCTTCAAAACTTGTATACTATTTCCTAGCTATTCGTTTTTGTGAGCAATAAGATCTAGGGAATATAGTGACTGTTCACAGTGGAGTGCAACATTCATGACATCAAGTAACTCATTCTTACCTGAATTGCATCAATCGATAATTAATATTTTTTGTTTCTAACAATATTTCTTGCAATGACGTACATTGTTTCGAATAATATTTCTCGAGATTAAATAAATGTTCACCTTTTTATAACGCAACTGTAATCATGGTTACTATAACACTTATTATGATTATAATGAATATTAGTATTAAGTAAGACCCTAGGTAACATCTCATTATTTTAAAGTAAACATAAAGTATTTGGGTTGGATCCGTGGACAGTTTTAAAATAATACAAATATTTGGTGGAGGCGCCGGGTATTTATGACTACAGTCAAACCTCTCATTAAAGACTCAATTTGATGTAAAACACCTTCTGCGAAATGGAGGTTCTCTCTACTTTAGATAGTTCTAATAATATTGTGTTTCGATAATTCAAATGAAACGATTATTGCATTATTGTATTGCATTTTTGAAAGCAACAAGTAGAAAGTGATATAATATTCATTTATGTGTTCAAAATTTGACAAAACAAAAGTGGTACGATTTTCAAGCATTCAGATGGATTTGAATAAATTACATCAGTGTTCTGTGAACTTTAAATGGTAAATCTCGGCTTTTTATATCACCAACATTATAAAACGCCCGTAAAATTAACGCTTTATGCCACGAACGCTCTCCAGCGTGTAAAACTGTAACATATCTGTATGTAATTTTTTGAAGGCCTAAAAAACAACAATAACACAATAAAATTTGTTTCGCGGGATGAAATTTCTAAAAGTGGAAATTATATACCGGTTTATCAATTTTATGGAATAAATTAACACGAGCACCACAATGTACATGAATATACTTATAAACTTGGCAGAACACGTTTTAGAGCTACCGTACTATGAAGCGTCTGGTTTTCCTTAGGCATAAATAAAAGCTCACCATCAATATGGGAAATGGATCACTAGAAACCTCTTTGAGTAAAGCTGTTTAATAATTTAAGGTGTCAATAACTTACAATATAATTTCAGTAACGATATTATTTCCAAAAAAGTAAACTTTGTCAAAAAAAAACTGAAACCGTTTGACCAATAGTAATAATGATTATTTTAAACGTTTACCAATAATCGGTATAAAGCTTTTTGATGTATTGTAAGCATACTCACGTTTTTGTTTTTACAGTTCTCCAACTCCAATACATCCACGTATGGGTTGCATGTGTAACGCTAGAAACTAGTGAAATAGCGGTGTCGATGTTGTGTTATCATGTATGCAACCATTTCGATCGTAGTCGTGTGCGGTGTGAATGGCCACAGCATCATATCAATATCACTGCACGAAGCCTTGGAACTCAGCACACTTACCTGAAAATAAAGAAAAACACAATTGGTTAAGAACTGCATAAAACGGCACTCATACTTGTATGCGAGGTTGAGATAATTTCATTCGCAATAATTAAACTTTGAGGGTATAAGTAATTTAAATTTATTAAACCTACTTATTATTGGATGATTCCGTCATTCGTCATAATATTATACAAAATTAAATATATATATATATAGTAACTTTTTGCCAAAATGCGCATTCCTGCAATTTATATGACATCAAAATGTCAACGTCAAATTGTTTTATGTTAGTTAACGTGTATTCCTAGCGAAATATTATCATCTAATTTTCTCTTCTTTCTACAGTTTTATGTTTCTTCTTATTGGCTGCTATTACAACAATGCTTACATAACCCCCCCCCCCCCCCCCCCCACCCCCTCAATATGTTTCCTGTTTCAGGTGTGGAGTCTTACCCCACACAGTTGCCTACCAAGACATAGTCTGAACTCACTAGCGTATCCTTCAAACTCTCTGACTTTAATATCTTCATAGAATTTAGAATTTATTCCACTGATGAATAAGACGTTCAATTTTTAGAATATATTTTAGAGTGTTAGTACAACATCAAAGTTTTGAGTGCCCGTAATACAACTGCACTCACTCTTCTTCACAAAAGAACTCCCCAGGAAATAAACCATACATATATTCCCCACCCCCACTCTTAATCTCGCTACCCAGCCTCGAACAACCTCGCATACACATATGCCGAGTTTTTTACTCTACTAAAAGCCCATTAGGATCGACTTACTTCTGACGGGAATAAAAGGGGGAGCGATAAAAGGATACCCCAACATACACACACTGCGAGATGTCTTATCATAGCTCATGACAATGTATCACTCCCTACCATCCTTACATGACCACAAGTTATTAGTTTGGTAAGCCATGCACACGATAATTAATTTTGATTTTGGTTATTTTCGAGTTAAATTTATTTGATTTTAACTCATTTAATTTTGTGTTTACAAAGTAACAATGTGCTTCACGATGTAGTTATGCGGTTATAGGGCATACTTTGGATGTTGGATGTTTATACACAGAGCAATCATGGAGTAGGTAGGATTTACGAATACTCACCAATAAAACTACATTAAACGACGTAGGCTTATTACTACAAATGATAAAGGGTTCTTCTAAAATGTATAGGAATTAAATTATACGATATTTTTCGTATTAACCGTACACTCTCATAACAGTTCTCTTTGAAGTTTGAAAGGTAATAATTTTTCGAATGCATCCCCGTAAGTCTTTATAAAGCGTATATATTGTGTTTTGTGTGGGATTGGGACTGGGGAAATCACAGGTTCGATCTGGTCACGAGCAACCCTCAATAACTGAATAGCCCTCTGAATGCTCCGTTCGAGTAACACAAACCGTGTGGCACGTTTACCACAATAATTCAAGTGTATTTAATTTGACTAGACAATATTGAAACGTCAAGGTAGAGATAACATGTGATAAGATTCGATAATAAAGCGAGTAATATTGGTGACAACCCACGTACCCATAAAAACACATAAAATGTATGTTTATAAAAAATATTTGTTTAAAAACAAATATATAAGCATCTTCTAAATCTGCCCATAAATATTAGATATATGGCTTATATATTTACTTTACTTCAATTTATACAATTATATTTATATCTTCTTTTCAAATAACCCACAACTTCAGGTCCTATCGTCAATACAAATCAACCATGTTCCATTTTTTCCAATTAATGTTTTAATAAAAAAATTGGGTTTACAGGAAATGAGGAAACAAAATCAACGCCCACATTATGCTGAACAGAGCGAACGATTTAACGAAGCGATGTCACCCGACTTCACTTAGAGCGAGACACGTACACTTCTTATCATCTCTCTTTCTCTCCACTATCTTCTTACAATCATTCCAGCTCGACTACATTGACCTAGATTAGAAGTACTGCGGTACTGTGACAGTACTAAGCCATTCCCAACGTGTAGCTTGACTGGCATTTACATTATATAATTTACTAAACAGAACAGATTCTTGTTTTTCTTTTCATGATTTTGTTGTCAATCCATACCTTTTAGAAGTTGCACTTAGTTAACTGAATTGTTTCACGAGTAAGAAACCGTTGCGAAATTAATTTCAACATTGCTGTGGCTGCATTGTCAAAGTGTAGTAGTTGTAGAAGCCCCCACGCGCAGAGGCACCATCGCCATGGCAACTAGGCGTCACCAAGGCTACGACCACATAGCCCAACACAGCGAAGTAGAATTCCTTGTTCCTTGTCATTACAATTAACACTTCTAGCTAATTGCATAGGTGATCTTTCTATGGACAAGCCAGAGCTGACGGCAAACACAAGCTAAACAATGCAAGGCAACACTATTAATGTCACGCACTCGTGTATACAGATAATAGGTACCGGTAGCTGAAAACATCACAGTGGGAAATACAAATCGTCGTGTATAACTCCTGGCTAATTATAAAGCAGCGAGTTGCTCAAACTTCCTCCCGCGCTGGTTTTCTGTTTACAAAGGGGGTTTTACTGGTAAACTTTCTCACTCAATGCACTCAGCATATTATCTAGCTAGCTAAAGGCGTTAGACTTGGAAAGCGTTTTACTTTGGGATCGTTTGCAAACGTGGTTCAATAGTGCGTTTACATTCGTCGACACCTCATTTATAAATAGATTGATTGGATCTAGGACCGGCCTAAGTCAAATGTGTTCCGATCAGTCTTCCAAAATCTGAATACCTTTAAATATATACATTGTTTGATAATGTTTTCTGTCTTTTTGTTTTGTAAAAAATTTGGGAACTAAATAAAAAATTAATCAACTATTTAATAAATTTACAAAATTGCAAATTGATCTTAAAAGTGCATTAAATAAAAGTAACATATTATATTATTACCCAAACAGGGCATAATTGTAATAATGCACTCGATAAGCCGAAGAATAATACATATTTTCTCTAAGATGACCGCACAAGGATAGACAGCAATTTAATTTTATATTTTTCGTGAATAAATAAATAATCGTATGATTCATATAACACATTCATACTTACAATTCATTATAAACAAATTTTACTCGTGCTATTCTGATGGAAACTCATTAGTATATAATGCACAAAAGTGCAAAGTTTTTCTCGTCCATCAACGAAGTGCCACAGATAATGTATAAGTTTAGTAAAGCACAAGTGTCTAACACGATCTTCACACGAAGAAGTACAGAATGTTGCATACTGTATTATTTACGAAATTAAACTACGTCAGAAACTTGTGCATATAATTGCAATGTCATGACAAGGAGCAGTAGGGTATGAATAACGAGACACGCTAAAACAAGCGAGTCATGTAGCGCCGTTTCCCATTACAACAATGTTGTGTCAGGCGACAAAACTTTTAAACTCTCCATAATAGCATGGGGAAACTTTTGCCATTACATACTTAAGCTGGTGGCGTTCAGACTGAGACGTACACAGCACCGGCCAATTGTTTAAAATGCCGTTGACTTGTTTGTGAAGTACTTCTTACTCTACAAACATGAACTTAATATTATGCTACTCTCGCTTATTGCTTCATACTTTCCGTTTATGAGTTAAGAGAATCGAGACCGGATAAGCGAAGTATAATTATGGTTTATGTTTGCCTATACAAGTATATGTCATATCAAATAGAAATTCGTAAATAAACGTTTATACATTTTAATTAAATATATGGGAGACCGTATGACAGGTAGAGTGCGCTGTGCTTTGTGCATGACGTTCAGTTTGTCTATTGCACAAGACTCAATTGAGGTGGTTGTGACATCACAGGCGGACAAACATTGTGTTGCTAGGCAACTCCATTGGTGAACCATTCTTTGATTGGTGCATATTCAATGTTTGTCCTAAACAAAACACCCACATGGCTATTTTTGGAATTGAGTCGTGTGCTGATACATTATATAAAGTCATTTTGATTATAGACATATTTAAGCACTTAAAACTTAATTATTAATAAGTTTTATGTAACTAAAATAACAATCAGCTGAAGAATTCAAAAAACAAGTGAAACCTGGTTCAATGGTTGATGAAATGAAATAACACAGTCTACCACACTCTTCACGCGCGGGTAAGGTTAAGCAGTCCCACAGCCAACTATATTTCCACAACATCATTATTGTATGCGTCAAATGAGGGGCATACTGACATTTTTGTGGGCAAGAACGCTCACAGCGCTGCTTTCATACGGTCTCAACATAGAAGCAAAGATCGAGGTTGAATAGTTTGTCTTCTTGATTGTCGCAGTTGAACCGCCCGCGCCAGCCAAGTCACCTGCGACTGGTGAAGTGTGGTGTAGTATGGCCATGAGATAAGCTGATAGCGGAGACAAGTGCAGGAACACGTGAACGCACATCTTTTTGTATTTTTCTCTCAGCGCTATATTTGACGCTTTCAAAACCACCAACATTCTGTCAATGACAGTCTAAACTGTTGACAGCTTTGATGTCGAACACGTGATCAACACAGGAAAAGTGACGTTGTTCACTAAAGCTACTGACGTCATAGTAAAAATATTAATATGGAAACGTATTGTTTCTGCGTCACAATAAAATGAGATAATCCATTTGGAAAACTTACTAATATTAACTTTTACAAAACCTAGTTTTGAGGATATAGAAACGTCAAGTTGAGCCAACGTGTACTCGTGTTATATCAACTATAAACTTACTTACAAAGCGATATATTGTATTTTTCTACAATCCTTTTTGTATGATTGTTTGCTTTTTACTTGCATTACGACGACGATGACGACAACAGCAGCAGCAACAACAACAACAAGAATATCCAAAACAGCAACAGCAACAAATATAAAACAAAAAGGCAGGAAAAGCGAGACAACACTGTACCAGCATCCAGGAGGTAATTTTTATCGTCACAGCCGTCTTATTCGTTACCAACACTATAGCATAACTGCAATAATAGAAAAGTAAAACAACAAGAATCGTCAGAATCTGGAAAAAGGGTAGGCCTAGTATAGAATTTTCTCAATGGCCAAAAGCGTTCCGTGGTGAGACAGAATCTACCCCTGCATCTGCTGCGAGCAATCTCTTTCATGGAGTGTGTTTACGGGAACCAACGCATTTATCATTACGTCTCAACCGAGATTGATTGATTGATTAATGGGGCTTAACGTCTCATGTTTGTGCAACAACGGCTAATCGAGACGATGAGCGGGCGATAATTAAGATAATGAAGATGAAGATGAAGAATCAGATCATATTGTACGTCGCGTGGGTCGTCATACGGGATTCCAGCAAGGAAAGGGCAGGGCCAAGTGGGAGGACGAATCTTCAGGGGGACAGAGGGGAGAATGGGACAGGGTCTCCTTTCGTTGCCTCTCACGACTAGCAGGGTCACTCTGGGCCTATTCTATCTCGGGCCCAGACGAGCAAAGAACGATGCATTTGACGGCTTCCCCAACGCCGTGAATTGAATGATAGCTATTGAGCTATTGAGCGATCTACCAACGTCCGGCGTATAGACAGACACATAACCTACTTTGACTGACTGATGTGTGGTCGTCAATTCTCAGTGTGTGTGTACCGCGGTCTAATCGCGTCATATATTACCACGCGCTGAATGTTGCCGTTGCTCTTTCACGTCATTTCGTTCCATGAGATGCATTTTTCATCGATTTATCGAACTGACTTCCTCCCTCAGGCCCGGTTAACGCACACGTACGAGTTTAGTGCTTACATCGTACGCGCTATACACTACTAATTCGAAACGTAATGCAAACGATAACGGATTGAGCAGAGTTGAGTGTTGTATACACAAAAAAGATTATTTATTTTCTGCATGCTATGTGTTCATTATAATAATACATAAAATATTATTTTATGATGTCATCTAGATCATAATACGGTTAATGCGGTTAATTGTCTTGGTCTCTATCGTGATTAAAGTATAATTTTAGTACTGCGATTTTTTTTACTCATTTTGAATACACATTACGTACTTTTGATGCACTCTTTAAACTTTCCATAAATTTAAAAGTTTCACAATTAGAATTAACATGGATTCGTTGTTTAAGCTGTTCTGTAAAACAATCCATGCACGCAAGTAACTAACATGAAAACAATTTCACTTCTATTGATCTTTTTCGTACAAGTACCCACACAAAGATTGTTCACATTGTTGCCTATATGCTTTATCAACATAATTTATCTCAAACTCTCTTTTGGTCGTTTGTTGTCATACTATTTATTATGAAAAATTCTTGTTTTCGTGGTGTCGAAAAAATGAAGCGAGATAGCTATTGGAGATAGCTCTTATTTACATAAGTAATCGAATTTATTAGCCTAGGTTTTCCCCATTTATATTATACATAATGTGTGTTCTAAGCTAGTGGTCGACGTCATATGATCTAGTTGTTGACTACTGCCTTACTTGCAATGTACAAGAAGGAATGAAATAACAACAACCAGGTTATGCTAATTCTTGTACACAGCAAACCTCACAAAATGACATGATAATTTGTAAATATATCAGTTCGGTGCGATTATCTTAATACACTTATGATGATGAAACACAATTTATTAAATTATTAGCAATCAAAAATTACATACATTCTGCATAAAATCGCCTGAGTTGATAACTCTCAACATTTTTACAAAAGCATAATGATTGAACAGTCGATATAAGAATGGATACACAATGAGAAAAAAGTTGAAAACAAAACCTCTTCGGAAGAGAATAAAACAATGCTTAATAAGGTGGACATACATTATTACTGCAGGTACTCTCTTGAGATCTCAGTGGAGTAGTAGTGAATGCAATGGCCACGTGATCTAACTACGAAGCTCTTCACGGACACTACTCAATCAGTGTGTACGTTATGTTCCACGGAGGCCTTGGACACAGCTCGCGTCCTGTCACATACCCAACTTACAAATTCCATTTCCTGCTCATTATATTCACTTTACATAGGGATCCATGTGGATTGAATTTAGAAACAAATTTACCTTTCACGACGGAGGTCGAGTCACAACAAATTGCTGTGTAATTTATTTAAATCCAATTTTGTTTCGGAAACCTTTTTTACACTTGAATGAAGATTTGACGTCTGACTCATCCAATCAAATCATCCACTGCTGCGATTACCACTCGGCCTATAACACACCCGGTAAGTGGGAGGGAGAGAAAGAGAGAGAGGGGGGGGGAAAGAGAGGGAACTCGGTCTGGAATTATGCATCCCTTGTGACTTTTAGGTTTGGAAAAAACAAGAGGAAGATTTAGTCAGCGGTTAAGTTACGCATCGAATTTGTACCAATTGAACACGGCAACCACGGAGGAGGTCATCAATTGCTCGAAGAAGCCCGGGCAGGAATGGGCAAAGGGGGCGACTAGCCATTGAACGAGGCAGATCATCCATAACGCGGACGGGTGGGAATGAAAAGCGGCCAGGGAATAAAAGAAACGGAATTTGGAGGAGATCCACGTGTCAGTGGAATTAATCGCAGATACTTTATCAGGTTGTTCGTGCATTGCGAATTAATCAATTGCATATTCGAAAAATGTATCAACAAAATCGTCGTAAAAGCAGCTGCTAAATTTGAATGATGCATAAACAAATATAATTGTTTTGAAAGTAAAATGTAACAATGTTCGATTGTTAATTACATGCTCCATTTTGTAAAAAAAAAAAAAAAAAAAAAAAAAAACAATAAAGAAAAAAAATACAAAATAGAGAAAAAAGTTCCTCAATATTGCAAGAAACAGTATTTTATCGTTCAATAATGTGCGCATTATGTAGGCTGAGGCAAGTAGCAGGTGAGCGAAACTAACCAGAGCTATATCAATTATTTTCAGTAACTTGAAGGAAATGTTCTATACATTTTGAAAGTTTTATTTTAATATTACAATCTGTGGAGAATGCATTTTAAACCTTGAAATCAATACCTTAAAAACAACACATCTAAGAATTATCTGTTTGCTTTCCCTCCATTCTCACGGTACATATAACATCATGACATCGTGACATCATGAAAACTGGGGAAGAAGAATCAAGTAAACCATTGGCCGCTCAAAGATAGTGTCGGATATAGACGCTAGTTTGGATCTTGCTCAGCTATAAAGCAGAACCGAGGGACTGAGAGTAGGACAATTATTGCACAGCAGAACGCATTAAACATGTGACAAATGGGACAAATGTATTATGCATGTCTCACATTAGCCGAGCATTATTGATTAGAAAACAAATGCACTGTTTGCAATGCAGATGCCCATCATGCAGAATTCATTGCCTCAAAAGTCAAAATATACAAAATTATGTTAAATATTTGTCCTAGTAATGATGTTGATGTTACACCCTTTGATGTATTTTTTTAGCGTGAGTATCTGGAAGTAGCGTACTCACAAGTCTCCTCTCTGAAGAATACCAAACTAGAATCATTATTAAAAGTCTACAGAGACCAAATTCATGACAGGCCACATGAAAGCATGATAAGAATGTGAATGTACAAAAAGTGACATCAACAAGTCTGACATGAGAGTAGAAGAAATATTAGAAACCCTGTGATGTCTGCTAGTTGATTTAGACCTATGCGTGACACAGCCGAGTTCTGCGACAAAGCATATTGCGTTTCATGTTAGAATGGGAAGGCGAAAAGCAATTCATTCCATTAGGTAGAAAAAAGTGTATATGACACGAACGACCCCTTGCACTGTATACGAATCTATGGGCTATCCATAAGGTGAAACATTACATACACGCACGGACGCTTTGTATCCTGCATTACCGCCCAAACCATCGAGCTCTCAGAAGACTCATTTCTCATTTGGTGTAACAAACGGTGTAAAGGCCAAAGTTGGATGGAAAATATATCTTTTGCGATTTTTTTTTAAGATGCCAGAGAAGTCCATAAAACGTGACTTTGATCAACATTTTCGCAACGTATGTAACTGCTTGATCATCTATGGACTACAGATGGACTGCAATCGATCAGGAAAACCAGATATAATCTGTATATATTTGTGTTATCACAATGAGGTATTTGGATAGCTGGTTAAACATGTCAAGACGCCTTTTGACACGTTGGAAACCTTTATGGATATCCTTTATTGAGGATGACCAGTAGACGGACGCTACAAATGCTTAACCGTTTGAACCTCGTCTTCAGTCACTGTTCACACATATGTTACGTGCACGCAGGTTGGTAGCTACTTTAATTATTTGCCACGGCAGTATCCAGTATAGCGATGAATTAAGTATATCTTCTTATGGGGTCGTCCAATCGTTAAGTTATATAGGATAGAGACCCTACGCCATCGGCAGTTTGTCTACCGCCTTTTACTGCCCAAAATGCATATCTTTGATCAGCTCTTTGCTCATCGTCATGGTCTTGGTAAATAGACGATTTTCAGAATTGATCTAGAAAGCCGAGATTTGCTCTATCTACGGAACCTTGATAACTGTTGTGCATTTTTGTCATTGATATCGTATATGAATTGGTTATGACTTATGAGTCTTTTTTATTGGTTTTTTCATGACGCGATGACGGAGCCTGATTGGTCGGCTACTTCACCGAAGATATACGAAGAAAGCCGAACGTCATCGCGTCGCTTGACGAACTTCTACTACCCGACTAAAGTATGCTGGACAGCATAAGGCGGTAGACAAACCATGCCGATTGCGTTGCGACTCTACCCTATATTACTCACTCAACGGTCCAATGGTATACTCGCTTACTGTATACAGGAACAGCTCAAGCTAGGTTATTTGCCACGCCACAGCACGGGAGATTTATCAGTTATCACCGAAATAATAAATATTATGCCTCCCAACCTACCTACCCAAAACCAATAATTATTTCTTATTAACAACATGAAAATGTTGTTATTATTAAATGTATGATTGCATGTAAGGTCTTTTTCACGGTATTTTATTTATTTCAATTATGCTGACTAGTCAATAAAACAGTGTACCTCCAAAATTAAGTTAGGGAAGATTGTTTATCTTCTTCCATTGCACTATGTGGTGGCTCTTATTTCTCGATGACACGCCTAACTGATATACTTTAATGTCACGCTGGCCATTTTCACGATCATAATAACTTGATAGCGGGTTATACGACCATTAATTAGGGGCGAGTTGATTAATTCATGGCGCGTCACGCCCTCCACACACAGAATAGGTGAGCATTTTTGACACTGAAATATGTTTCATCTTCAAAGAAACTCAGTTTTACATGTTCACTTTTTTTACATTCTATATAAAAGAACATTTAAAAAAAAAAAAATTACATAACTTTAAGTGCTTCAAAGAATTTTATATATATCTAGCAATATGGCATATCGAAAACGATTCGCATATGCTTGACTCAAATATAATCATCGAGTTAATAACTGAAAAAGTTTCCAGGCAAGTTTTAATAATAGTTTATAAAAAGTATATCGAAACCAATATTATATACACTAGATTGCTTGGGCCCGCAGATACCATACAAAGATAGATGGATAACATGATCTCACAATATTTCTCGTAACTAGAGATATTATTAAGCGAGCGAAGCGAGCGTTTCCACGAGACTCTTATGGCACTTCGTTCTGTTTTTTTTTTGTTTGTTTTTTTTTTTTTTTTTTTTTTATGTCTGTCGATAGCGGTCGAACGGAAAGTCCGATCAACTTGAAATTTGGACCATCCACAAGCCTCGATGTGGATTGAAGGTGTATAGTTTTGAGGCAAAATCGTTTGAAAAGTTACAAAGTTAGACCATAGTTACTGCAAAATATTTTTTTGAAACAAAATGGCGGCAAAATGTGAGATAGCCATATTTTTTTAAACGTTTTTCCGGTCACGAATATGTTCATTTTTTGGTGATACAATAAATATTGGCAAAGTTACACAAAAGTTACTCGAAAATATATTTCTGAAACACAGTTACGGCAAAATGTGAGGTGGCTATCTTGTAGTAAATTTTTGTCCGGTTACGAATATACTAATGTAAACGCGATCCAATACGTATAAGAGGCAGAAATTACATTTCTATTGCTGTCAATAACTGTTAGTAACGGTGGCGGACCGCGGCGAAAACATGACAGCGAAAATTCGTAGCAACGCACATTGCACTGCATCCAACAATGTCGGGAAGTATAATAGCTATGGAAATTAGAAACATTTTTGCAATGCGCATTCTTGAATTGTTGTTTGTATTAGCATTGAAATCTTTTCGCCAGAAAGTTCGTAGATATTGACGCGCTCGCTTATCAACGCGTCAAACAGAGCGTTTTCCTAGTTAGATCATGGATGGATAAGTAGCTAAGTAAGTACTGTAATGACTAATGAGTAATGACTGTTCACACATCTAACTGGGATTGGGACTACACTGGTCGAAATCTTCCCCACGAGTGACTAGAAATACCCAAGAGAGAGAGAGAGAGAGAGAGAGAGAGAGAGAGAGAGAGAGAGAGAGAGAGAGACTGACTACACGTACAACCTCGGTCAACGGCCAATGCGTCAAGGGAAGGAAGCAACGAAAAGGGGTGATGCGAAGCGACAAGATGTGTGTGTGGGGGGGGGGGGGGTTATGTCCAGTCACAAAAGGCCGTAACGTGATAATATTATATATTAGGTGGTCCCGATAGAGGTGGCTCAGCGGTAAGATGCGACGCGAGACTTGAATTCGGGAGGTCGCCGGTTCGATTCCGGCCACCGGCAATCCTGACTGAAGTTTGTTTCAGGTTTTCCTCAGTCGTAAAAGCGAATGCTGGGATTGAGTCTTATACTTACAGTCCTCGGATATTCTTTCTCAACTATCCAAGCACCCTCATAGTCATACCTAGTTAGTCATCTGAAGAGGGGCACATCAGGTAAAGCTGGTGTGTACCCTATAACGGGTAAGGATACCTCTACGTAAAAAACCGCAGAAAATTTCCATTTTTAAATTATATCTCAAGATTGAAATACAAAATCGAAAATCTGAGAAATCACAGCTCTGTGGTTTGGTAAGCCCTACACACTGAATGATAAACGTATTTAACGTTAAAATCAGTATGACTGTGATAATTATTTCCTTAAATTACTAAGGAAACAACTATCACAGTCATACTGATTATAATGTTAGATACATTTATCATCAGTCTGTAGGGCTTACCAAATCACAGCGCTATAATTTCTCAGATTTTCGATTTTGTGTTTCAATCTTGAGATATAGTTAAAAAATGACCATTTTCTGCGTTTTTTACGTAGTAGAGGTATGTAGCTCTGCAGAAACCGATAAATAGAAACAACCTTCGCACTGATTCCCTGGGTGGTAGGCCCACATAGTAGCCGAATGAAATGTCGGTGTAGTGATCAGTTAGTCGCCTCACCCGCGCGTACATATTTATCATACCACGGTCGCTCTCATTTCGCAATTAACTTTCGTACCTACCAACTCAAATAGTGGAGCTCACAGGATGAAAACTTGGCGTGTATGAAATATCGATACCTAAAGTTGTGTGACACCGCATTCCATCACCTGACTCTATAGTGCAGCATAATTAGTATTATTACTCATAACAGCTCAGCATAGTGTCTGGCCATGGCTTCAGAATTACTCTATCTGTTCCGTTCTTCTCATTTCTCAAATAATTATTCAAAGTTGCATATATATATAGTCAAAGAAAACGTATTAGAGTTGAAAGGGGTTGCTCATAGAGTTCTCGGCTTATTATGAATCGATTCTTATGACAACGGGAAAGTACCTCATTAGTCTAAGGTTTCGTAGACTACCAGTAACAGTTTCGTGTCATCAATCATTTGGAGTGGGACTCCAGCTAGGGGCACAGAAATACGAGGCTTATTAAGACGTAAACCTTGGGTCGCAATGTTCGATACTACTAGGCCAAGGTGATTTCGGTAATGATGGGCCCTCCCTCTCTACCCTTAATCCAGCTAATTACGCCGAAGGGTCTGGCAAACATCGGTTTATTCCTATCCGCGTTCTATCCTCAAATATTGGTTTACTGTACATATGGCAGTGGGTCTAATTAACTACATCAAAGCTCTACATCACCTTCCTTCCGAACGGTTCCGCTAACATTAAAGATAAACATGCAGCTCCTCTCAGGCTAAGAACACATGCGTGATGCCGTTGAGTTGGCTGCATGGACTGGAATCAAATCGAAATGAGATTAATTCAAGCTTCGTCGTTGATTTCAAAAGACAAACTTTTCAGTACTGTTTTACGTTTTCATAACGAATGAGCGCGTTTTGGTTACCCAAATGGACTCACCCCCCCCCCCCCCCCCCCCACCCCCAACATCCCGCCCCCGCCCCCTAGGTTTACTGACAGGGGCCTACGAAATGAAGTGCCTATAACCAAGAATGTTCTGTGTACCATGTGTTTATGATAACTCTTCTTTAATAACAATTATTCAATAACGCGAAATATACAAACAATTGGTCCGATTTAAACTGTAACATGTACGTATGCATAATTTAACGTAAGTATGTTTAGTAGTTGATCACTCAAGAAACCCGGTATGTGAAGAAAATAATACGCTACGAGAATTAAATATTATTATTTTTTATTTTGAAATCTAACACTATATCACATTACCCAACAGTAATGTAAAAATTGTACTAGCATTAATTTTTAATCCAAACTAACAAGAAACGTATATAATATTTACATGCTTTTACACAATATTATAACTTACATTTTGTTTGTCTTAAAACCAAACCAATAATGTTTGATTTTCGAAAAGTAAAATGTACGAATTACTTTTTTTGCGGAACAACCTTTTGTTTGAAAATGTGTGTGTGTGTTAAACATAGCCTAAATTGTGTTTTTGACGATAACTAGGGGTTCATTTGAACTTGATGTGAACATTTGCACCAAGTCCCAAGTGTTACACCCATAATTGTGTTTATTGTTTTTAAATATTGTAACTTTATATTTTATATCCTTCTTGTGATAATATATTCTCTTTATTTCATTTTTGTGTTGAGGATATGATCCGATGTACGACAACTTCTCGTACAATTGAACTGACTTTAAGTTTTAACCTGCTGTATAATACTACACAACAGCTTATCTGCCGTCTTCCTTTCAAGATATTGAAGATATGAGAATATGGATGCGTAACGCTATTACTCAAAAAAACTACACATTTATAATACCTATGCAGTTCATTGTTTCAACCCCAAATGTTCTACCTTATAAGTAACGACATTCCAGATCATATTAAAATTAAGTAAGATATCAATTTTTAGGGAACAGAATTGTAAATACACCGTCAAGATTTGTTCTTTTAATGTTAATTTAATTCAGCCACAAAGTGACTTACAATAGCGAAATACGTTACGTGTACTACCTACCATGTTATCCTTCAGACATCCATCAATTGTGCTTCTAGAGAGTTCTCGTTTGCCAATGAATTATTTGTTGTAAGTGCTTTCGGGATTGGTTCAAATAGATGATGACAGCACCGCCAGTGCAGGGTGGTGAATCGTACCGTCGTCGTACCATGAAGTCTAATTCTTGAATTAGACATTGCAAACTGAGGCCATAGAAGCAGTTTAACTTTAATGCATTCTTTAGTTGACAGACGCGTATATCAAAGCCATGTTCAAACTTTCCATGTTCTACGTTTCTCTAATTATATTGCAATGAGTGAGTGACGCGTATGCCGTATACATGGCTTGGATAATAGGCACCGAGTAGGGGAGGGGGAGACAAGGATTGATCCCCCCTCCCCCTCCCCTCCCCCCTCGTTCGTTATAATTTGTTAAATGTACTCTTTAACATGTGTAACTGTATAGTACGTTTAACATTTCAGACACATTTTTTAAGATGTTATTCCTTTGGTATATCCAATCTTGTTACCAATATATGCATTTAGATTGTAAATTATACTTAAAACTTTTTGGTAGAGAACGTATGGGTTATATATTATATTAAGCGGTTTTGCCTCAAATCGTGGGTGAAAAACTGTTTTGTGTCTATAGGTTGTTAATTTAATTTTAATTAACAAACTTTTCGAGCGATTTCAATTTTTCCAAAAACCATTAAAGAATGTTCACGTTTAAAAATTAAAATGTTGATAATGGTCATCGGTGGCCGGATACAGTTTTGGTACTGATGCATTCTTGTCTACTCTCACAAAGCTTTAGCCTCCAGTGGTTGTTATATCATACTTTGGCGATGTACGCATTCACACCTATTTACTGGGCTAGGTAAGTCAACACAATACTATCATATTTCAGATTTACTCTGCATACGAAAGCACTTCACCCGAGACTTACATATTTTATGAGAATGTATGGCATCACGTATGCATGGACGTGTTGTCATTCACATACAAATACAATATACAATTGTATTTTGTGAAAGTAGGTCGAAGTGCATCTATACGCAGTGTATATTAGATAATTGATAGCATTCTCTGTTGAAGATATTCATGGTCACAGTGGCCTGTATAAAACGTATTCAGCTCTGTTATACGAAAAGTGTGATGACTAATCTTTTAGCTAAACTAAAATTATTTACAAAATAGGGGAAAAAAATGTATAATTAATATTCCCCAAATAGATTGTTTTCCTAGCGAGTTGGGATACGACATAGTATAAAGTAAAATGTGTGCAGAAGTTGGTAATCGTAAATAATGGGCGAACAATCTAGCAAATAAAGGAAATCCTATGAAGAAAGTCCGATACCAGCCTATTAAGGAAATGAATTGACAACCAGGAAAAACAAGATAATAAATCACACGTGGCATTAAGGCCTATATCGATATCGGAGCTTAAGTAAAGCGATGAGCAGCGTATCGTAAACCGTGGTCGATATGGGGTGTTAGATACATTCTCCGGGTAGTAAAGAAGAGGGCTGCAATCCCACCTTGATCCGGCCGGGTAGGTTGTGCTTAGTTGGAACCTACATCAAGCGATATCAGACCCCAGCCCCAATACGCATCAGCTTGGATCCCATAAGGGAAATGTTTATAGCTGTGTTTACATGGCCCAGCTGCAGAGCCGAGGAAAATGTCCGAGGGAGAAGATTTTCTAGCCAGAAGAAGAGAAATTACATCAAAACTTTGTGGTTATACGGAATTCTCTGCTATCGAAAATCCGTACAGAAATCGTTGAATTTATACGGACATCGTGACGACAAATCAGGAAGTATTGTGTAGCTTTATATTCTTAAGTTTTAAGAATATATTATTTTATTCTTAAGTCTCGTAAGTTTTATATTCTTATGTGACTCATGCAACACACTATTTATATATATATTTTTTTTAGTTGTTATTACGAATTATGTTACAATACCCAGAGAGTAAAGACTCATTACATCATAAAACACTCAATACTCATCAGTGTTTTAATTTTTTTGAGAAAATATGTTGTGTCTCTAAAGCTTGCAGGATCGAATCCAGAGACATAGATTATGAGCTGAATGTAAAAGCTCGAGTTGTCGAATAAAGGGGTGCTTTAAAACATGAAGGAACAACAGCAGTGCGCATACGATACGACTATGGGCACTATGCGCGCAATAAGCGAAGGCAATAATAATAATAATAATAATAATAATAATAGTAGTGTCTTTATTTTTCATTTGTTTTTATATATGCAATCATATCACACACTTCAAAAATACAAGAAAAATGTGACAAGAAAAAATGGGCGAATTTAAGTATAGAAATACTTTTCTTCCAATTGACCCTGATGACTGAATTGACCCAATGCGATGGAGTAAGTCTTAAAGGTGATGTTATTGTTTTTTTTTACATTTTTTTCCGACAGGAAGTTTCAACAATAAATGAACTTAAAGTTTCACGCATTTCTAATTTTTAGACCGAGCCTGTTTCAAATCCAAGTTAAAGTAGGATAACGTCCACGTATTCCTCCTACACCGACAGGTACCAGAAGCTTTAGCTCTGAAACCCTACTTTAAACCCTTCGTTGAAAATATAATTTATTTATTTGTATCTGCAAAATAATCCCACAGCATGAACGTAGAGTTTCATTACGTGTCCTGACAGTTAAAAATATTTGTTTCCCTATTAGTTTAGAGCTCGCGCACAGCAAGATTTCGCTTTACTTCCCCTTCTGTTTGTATTTGTATCCCGTCCGTGTCCACCAAATAAATGTTGGAAGTTGAAACGTGCCTCCCCATCCCCGCAGCCAGTCGGCCAACGAAACGAAGGGAACAATTCACTCGCTGTTATAACTTTCACTGTTCGCGAGGGAGGATATTACGGTGTGATAAAATCATATGGGAATATTTACACCACTTAGCTATGTGTTTGATTTGTACACCAGTAGCAGCGATGAGTATGAACGGTAACCGCATTTCGATTTATAGACGGTTTGCCAAAGACACAGATTAGCTCGTATGTAGATCGTTATTAGATTATGTAGCACGCCTAAATCTTTGTAGATGTGATCAGTTCTATGAATAATATGGAACGCTTCGGGTTTTTCAGTCAATACCGTATACACTTATACAACATACAACATAAATATATGTTGTATACATATATTAATCACTTATATGTTTCATATTTGATATATCGATCTTTGATTGGTTATCGCTCACTCGTCGATGGTGTTTGGAGCCTATACAGGGTTGGTTTAGTCACTTAAAATTAGTCCCCCACTGAAAATCAGTTTTGTTACTGAGTGGGTGGACTCTAAATGTGAATGTATTTCTTTATATCTTTATATACAATAACTTTCTTACAAATTAGCAATTACGTTAAGTTTCGTGCGCAATACATCCCGCGCCATGCATGGCTTTGGAACTGGGATCTGAATATATAAACCAGCAAGGGATAAAAAGAGTTTCACGCATGGATGGTTACTTGAGCCCCTCGTACGTTTCGACTGGCATCTATAATGATTGTACCCTCACACGGCACCGTTTGGTTGGGTTCAATTCTCGCGCCGGCAGTACTGCCTATAGTGCCTAATACATATGTCATGCCGACTCATGCCGACCGATCAGTAATTAAACGCTTTCAAAGAGTTCTTCCGTGAACGAAATATAAAGGGTCTTTTGAGGGGAGGGTTTGCGTGTTTTCTGTCCTCTCAAAGTTAAAAATGTACATCAAAACCGTGTAAAAGCATTAACGCTGCTACAAATGTTTTAAGCACACGCTTTTCAACCGATGTAGGGTATAAAAGAATTTTTAATAAAACAGTTAACACATATTCCTAGTACATACAATTGGAGCATTCTGTTTAGTGAGTTCTAAACTCAATGGTTAAAGTTAAACCATTATTGTGTACGTGGAAGCGAAATACAACCGTGATCGTATTGTAAGTTGATACACAATAATATTCGAATGTTGTTAGTGAAAACGTCTATTTTGTAGTAAAGTAGTTGTGGTTTGATGCATGATATAAACTTGTACTGACATTACCATTTCCATTACAAGTTATTCGTTTGTTTAATAATGTAGGAGTGTTGCTATTAAACAACTTCATCTATTTGTAATACAGGTAGTTTATCCATTAAAGCAAATTGCAGGAAATTTGTATATTTAGTACAAGTTGGTACAAGGTATACTTTGTTGGAATACATGTGAGTGAATAGAAACCATATTACTATCACCCCAGCCCTCGGGCTTACGCGTTTTACCTCTGTATTATTTCATCTGCTCTAGGGCCGGGCCCGGGAGAGCGTTCCAGCAAAGTTCAATGTTGAACTATTGCATCTAGTAAGTAAGTAAGTACGTAAGTAAGTACGTATAAGTAAGTAAGTAGAAACCATATTCATTCAACCATATGCGCACAGTTTGTCCATTGATGCATAATATATGAGAATGTTGTTTGAAATAGTAAACCTATTATGTAGTACATATGATATATAAAACTAGTAATTGAAATAGTTTGTCTACTTGTAGCAGTCGACTTAAGCGGCGATGCCTAGACGAAAATAGTTTGTGTGAGAGGAAAATGTTTTGTTGTTAATAATGGACTTAACGAGTGTTTAGATGCAGCGCTGGCTAAGCGAGACGATTAGTGGGCGGTTCGTGAGTGATGATAAAGAAAGAAGGGGAAACGTGACTGGCACGTAGAGTATTTCTGTCGAAAAGGACAAGAGTCGAAAGACGGAGCAAGTTGAGAGTTATAGTTCCTCCACTAGCCTAAAGTGCGGTACAGGGAAGCAGCAAATTTGTAACTATCTATAAAAGCAGTTTAAATAAGAAATGCAATTCTAAATTAACTACAATTAACCCATTCATGAAACATTTGCATACATTTTATTTTGCATGATAATAATAATTTTTTGATAGTGTTTACTAAATTTTTAGAAATATTTGATTTGCAATAAAACATACATTTAAAATAATAAAAATTTGAATTATATTTTGCAAAGATTTTTTCTGATTATTTCATAACTTGTTTTACATGGGTAACAAACTTCATGTAAAACCGGGAGTTTTTTTGGATTTTAAATTCTGAATTGTGGTGTGTGGTAGTTACTACAAATTTCAGTTTTGTGTCATTTCATGCACCGAAGTAAATCGAGACTAGCAGAGGGATGCGAGACTGATTTTTGGACACTAATTCGAATGCCAATTTGAAATGTATCTGTGCTCGAATCGACCAACCCCCTTTTATTTATAATTACTAATGGTCGAAAAAAGATAACAATTAACTATAGAATGCACGAAACAATAATGCCGTGACTTATTTTGCATTTTTAATATATTTTGTCACACAATCACACAGTCGAATATACTAAGTATAAGTTTTATGCTACGATTTATTGTTAAAATAAAACTTAATTCTACTCGTCTTTCGCCTTCCTCCTTTCCCCTTTATAGGATCAATATGTAAAACTGTAAATTTTAAATATATGTAGGTTGTTCTTTGTGTTTCTGTGATTAAACAGTTGTTCCTGTACGTTCAAAAGTATCAAAAGTAATATTTATCAAACTGGAGTACGACCATTTGTAATATACTCAAAAATGCATCCAAAATAAGCAATATTTTCATTCTTAGGGCTATGCAAGGAATCATCAGTCATCACACAGTAAACTGCTAAATATTAATATGACTATATCAAAGGTTCCTTATTTATGTAATTCTAAACGTAGTCACAAAGCTGAAACGAGGTTGTGTTTGCACACTTAAAGTGTAAGTTGAAACGGCCGCCAGCGAAAAGGAGACGGGTGGAAACTGTAAAGCCTTGATGCGTGATTGCTTCGTGGTTTCATTCCTGTCTTGACTTCTAACCTGGCGCATTTGTCTAGCTTGTCGAGCTATGTTAAGCAGTCGACCGGAGGATTACTCTCCCCGAAGTTCCGGCAAAGCAGCACGAACAGGACAAACAAGAACAATCATAATAGAAAAGGAAAGAAATCAGAAAGAAAATCTATCTTTACTTCGTATTTTACTTGTACGACGGCCGGAATGGTCGGAGAAAAACTTGAGCCAACAAAATATACAAAGACTAGCCGGAAGTAAGGTCAATATCAAACAGGAAGTCGTATGGATGTAGGTGTACGTGTGGGCTTGATGTTAGGCCGTCAAGCGAACACAGAAATATATGTTCTTGGGAGTAATAAAGAAAGGTATTATTTCAGATTGAAAGGACCCGGCGATACGAAATCCACGCGTGTCCCGTTGAGAGCGGAATATGCTTCAAGCTGGCTGTATCAATCACGCAATTGACACGAGTGAACCCAACCAACACGCAGAAAACCAGTTGTCATTTCACTCGATTTACATGTACAAAAACAACAAAACACACAAAATAGACAGAATAAAACAAAACCCCTGTGTAAATCACTTTTAAATTACGGAATACGATGGGCAGAAAATAAATAAATAAAAACCCACCGATCAATGTAGTTATTGTAATCAACTCTTCCTCGGGGTTTTATTTTTGTTTGGCATTTGTTTGCAACAGGATGAAGCAGAACTTTTAAACAAAAAACACCGATATTGATTTTGGTATACTACCGTGCTACATATTACGTAATTAGAAAAGAACCCGCAAGAAGTAATTAAATGAAGGAGTGCTTGAGAGGCCGAGATTTTTTATAAATAGTTAATTAAATTTAAATTATTCAATTAATTACTTACTTTAAAAAAATCATAACAATTACAATATTTGAAAGATTTTAATTCATTATGTGGGGGTGAACCCAAATTCTGCGTAGAAATCACAATTTCAATATCTTGAACCGTTTTCAAAATATTTCTATACTGTTAATTTTACGTGATTTGATATTGCGAGCTACCCGTCACCCGTCACCCGTCACCCGTCAAAACGGTGCACGAAGTAAAGTACTTGTGTTCTGCAACGCACAGCGTCACTGTTCATCAGCAAGGCGCAATTTAGCAGCGGTTTGCACCCCCCCCCCCAACCCACCCCCCGCGCTCACGCTCGCTTGTTTCTTGGGCTGTGCAATGATTTCAGACGTCTCCGCCAGGATAAATCATCATTTCCAAGTTGGGCATGTAAATCTTGGAAAAGTCATAGCCGAAATTTCAAAGACCTCCCAAGGCCGACTTTGTTCTACATATATCACTCCAACTGCTATCCTTAACTGGCTGTATAAATTATCGTTATGCCGGCTGGCGGAATCTACCCTTATAAAACAGTGAACCTTGCTTGCAGTTGTTTCCTAATGTATCCGAGACACTGCCAGCGAGGGCTATGTCACTAAAAGAACGATCTTTTAGGGAAATAAAAAAAATCCATCCTGTCTTTTTTTGCGGTGTCATCGTAATTTACGAGTACTCACCGTTCGTAAAAACCGCACTATATCATGATCAGTAAAACAACAGAATGATTTCAAGCGAAATGAGAAATGCACGTTAAAAAAGTGACAGATTAGAGCTAACGTGAGTTTCCATCTTGCTCGTGCGCTACGAAGAAAGTCGGCGCTTTCTTTTGCCGTGAAGGGGCCCGGCCGTGCCGCTAGCTTTCCGCCTTTAGATAAATCATCCCCAGTAACCTAACCTATACGCTTGGCACCAGACGATAACCTAGTATCTCCCTCCAACACACGACCAGTGTATATCCCATCCCCCAGGTGGAATGTTATTGAGATCGGCTATAGAAGGTTTAAAAAAGATCGCAACTCCATCCCGAATCAATACGAGATAAGCGCTCCACGTGGGGTGAGATAAGCGTGAGATATTGAGGTATGTGATTGGCCGACTGGGGGATTCACGAGATTCACGTCTCAAATAACCAGTAATCCTGTAGACAACCCTGATTAACACTTATTCCTTCTTCTATGTCGGGAGATGTTTTTCTCATCCACGTTCAGCGATGTCATCACGAGATAACTTTACTTACTTTATTGTAATTAAAGCCAGTGTAGGGCACAATGCCCTCTTTAGCCTGATGAGTGATGATTGATGGATGATAATGAGGAAGCCTGGTACCGGCACGTAGCCTTCTCCTGTCGAAAAGTACCAAGTGGACCATCGGCTTTACGTCCCATCCGAAAGGACGGTGTAACTTTGACCAGTCATATAGGTTCCTCCACTAACCTGGACTGCCGAGCAGTTGACAAGAAGAACGAAGCTGTTACACAAGCTTTCGAGCCCTCCAATCTGCTCTAACTAACGGTAACTAGTATTTCAGAGGAGATATATGTAACACTATAGTTACTATATGTTTACTTTCTGCGACATTAGTTAGTTTCGTTGTATTGTATAAGAGTAATAAATAATCCATGTTTCCGCACATGACCATTTTTACGAAGAAAATATCATACACAACCATACAATACACACTACACCATTAAAAACAAAGTGTACGAAACGTATTACATAACAACGATACGCCAGTCTCATCATATCGGTTATTCTCAAATCAATGTGTCTCTCTTTTGTCTTATACACAGAATATGCGCGGATACGTAGGCCTACAATAAACTGTTGTAGAGGTGATCTCTTGTTGCCCTAACAATATGTGTTGTTAGAGAGGGCGTGTTTGCTTTGATCTGGAATTATCCATCGTGATTTGAGAGCGACAGAGAATGGATTATGAAGCATATCGAGCGATCACAGGGTTAACAGAACTTGACAACCCCGTCACAAGGGGCAAAACCATGAAACAAATACGATTGAGGAAAAATGTACCAAATTGGAGCAAAATGTGTCGGTAAACATTTATGTCTACCTGAAACCCATTTAGAAATCCACTCCCTTTTAGACCATATAATATAATTTTATAATATTTAATTGCATGCAGGAATATATAATATTGTGTGTAATGTTAGTTCAATGTCAAATCATTATAATTTCATTTGCTATAGCTTATAATAATATTACCTCATCTCCATCTACGACGAAGCTATATTATATTTTGGTTATCAACCAGAATAACAATACGATATTCCAATGAATTTTATTTTTGTGTCTGGTGTATATGTTATGACTTTGAGACATTATTGCACAATGCGAACGACCGAAAGAAATATTATTACTAAAATAACACGTTTCAAGGACGTAAGTACATTAAAAAATGAGAACCGTATTATGCTTTGCCGCAACCTTTGTCTATCCAGTGTGTGTGTTTCAATCACATTATGACTTAATTAATGTTTGATTCGTGTCTCTACCCAGACTGTCTGGAGGGGAGACTAAATGTTACATCACGAATAATTATTTTGTTTCCATATCCTCACATTGTCAATTACACTAATTAGAAATTATATTAAAAATGTAAATAATTGGAATGTGCCTGTAATTAATGTATGTGGTTAGTCGTTTCAGTGGACTAACTGTCTGAACTACTTTCTGGCGCAAGTTGAGTTTGTTTTAGTAGTTTGCATGCAAAAACGGTGGCATCCCCATAATATTGCATCATTATATATTCTACGGAATATGCAAGAATACCAAATACTCGGCCAATATTGTCATCTTGTTTTTGTGTTAGTTGTATTACATTTCCTTACATATAGAGCATGCTCTTCGAAATTACTATAATATTTGCAAATAAGATAGCGAAATTGTTGACTTCAACATTCAAGAAAGAACTTTGAGTTTCATAAAAAAAGTTTCAACTAAAATTCCCGAAAACTAAGAGTATTTACTTCAATAAATGGTTTTAACTGTTCTTGAATCTCTGAAATATACACTTTGTACATGAATAAAATATAATTTAGTTTAACAATTGATTATAAACGTAAAAAAAAGTACGAACAAAATTCAAAAATATGGTGATGATACTAACACTTCATCGGACTCCCACTCCCCTATACATAAATAAATCTTCCAAATATTGTAACTGTAACGATCGTTAATATGTAATTAATTATAAATAATTGAAATAATTACAGAAATACCAATCGTAAAAATTACAATATTTGAGTGTTTAAGCTCAGTGATGAACTCACACACAAAACCAAATCACGCGTAAGATCGCTTTTTTAATACTTGACAGCGTTCTAAAGATATCAAGTTACACAGCTGTGGGGGTGTGGAGGACGCCCCCCCCCCCCAGGTAGCAGTCCGCTAAACCCAATTAGCCACAAGGGTACACTGTTTGTAGAGAGATAGGCAAATAGGCTTCATCTCCTCTTTCACGGACAACAGCGTGTAATGCAATACTTTCACGTTCTAGGTTTCACGGCCACAGGACAATTAAAAATATAGACAGATATATAGCACGCTCACAGCAAAATACAAGTTTTAATGAGTGTAATTGAATAATTAACATTGCTTGATCATGTTACAGATTCTGGTAACTTGATACGGTGTCATGTTTCAAACTATCCGCACACCACTGTTATGATGAATACAGCATTCGTACTGAGCGACCGCTAGGACGACAGCAAATTGGAACTCTGATAAATTGAATTATCTTGAAACTGACAGTACGAAGTCGAAAGTTTAGTCTTTTGCTATAAAACCAAGTGTTAACGGTACGAATATGAATTATTTATTCTTAATAGGCCACTAGTGTTGGCCACATGCATTTCATGTTAATGATTTTACTTACTCTTTTTTTGTATAGTTGTTCCGACTAAAACTGGATGCAATTGAATAAGGTATATCGTATAGGGTCTTCATAACTTTATTAAATATTTATAATTGTTTTCACTAATAATTGTCGTTGTTATCACAACCAATTAATTTTCGCACGAAATGCATCATATAACTGTATGATGTTTATTGTTTTATATTCAATGCAAGCCAATTAACAATACAGCTTCCAGTGCTGAAATAGGCGGCAGGTGCTAAGTGCATTTTATATGTTAGCCGTGGTTTGTTCTGTGTTGTTACGTGTTTATAGTCACAGTGAGCAGATCGCCCCCAGACACATTCCTTTGCTCTCTCAACATTGTCTGCTTTAATTTATTTGTTCATACATTACACAAACTCTAGTAATTCCTACTTCTACGAACAGCTAGAACAATATACAAAGTGTAAAGTAGTAATCTAACAATGTGAAAGTACATAATATGCAGAGATTATTTAAAAACAAACAAAATATTCCATTGTCCTTATATGTTAACTGTTTGCATCTACTGCATTAGAAATAGATTTAGTGTTTTACTGTATTCGTTTATTATAGCCTAAATGCAAATTAAGTAATTTGATAGTGAGTTACAATGATTGTGAAAACAAACACAATATTATAAAACGGTAGATATACTCGTCTTTAGGATATATAAACTTTACATTTTCCGTTGAAAAAGCAATCGAGTCGGGACTGAACATATTAAAGGGTAGTCGTTCCTGCACGGGCACTGTCTACATGTCTAAATGTCTAAAGAGTTCATTATTTTGTATGTAATTACATCCCATTTTATTTATACACATGTAATATGGAATATAAGTTATTCTTAAATCTATACTTTGATTTCTTACAAATACAAAAGTTCTGTCTGTCTGACTATGAAACTCCCGACTGAGCTAGGGTACAAAGAAAAATGGTCCGTGAAATTCATATTCTAAAAAAACAAAACATATTTTAACATTTAATACTAGTCGTAGGATCATGAAATCAACTAAATAATAAATATTGAGCAGTAAGAGTATGTAACTTCCCACGGGCTTATTTGCAGCTAGTTCGTCAACGAGCGTGTGCGTGTGCGTGTGCGTGTGCGTGTGCGTGTGCGTGTGCGTGTGCGTGTGCGTGTGCGTGTGCGTGTGCGTGTGCGTGTGCGTGTGCGTGTGCGTGTGCGTGTGCGTGTGCGTGTGCGTGTGCGTGTGCGTGTGCGTGTGCGTGTGCGTGTGCGTGTGCGTGTGCGTGTGCGTGTGCGTGTGCGTGTGCGTGTGCGTGTGCGTGTGCGTGTGCGTGTGCGTGTGCGTGTGCGTGTGCGTGTGCGTGTGCGTGTGCGTGTGCGTGTGCGTGTGCGTGTGCGTGTGCGTGTGCGTGTGCGTGTGCGTGTGCGTGTGCGTGTGCGTGTGCGTGTGCGTGTGCGTGTGCGTGTGCGTGTGCGTGTGCGTGTGCGTGTGCGTGTGCGTGTGCGTGTGCGTGTGCGTGTGCGTGTGCGTGTGCGTGTGCGTGTGCGTGTGCGTGTGCGTGTGCGTGTGCGTGTGCGTGTGCGTGTGCGTGTGCGTGTGCGTGTGCGTGTGCGTGTGCGTGTGCGTGTGCGTGTGCGTGTGCGTGTGCGTGTGCGTGTGCGTGTGCGTTCCCCAACAAACCTGATCCTAGTCAATGCATGTGGCCAGCAGGCAGCTAAGCAAAAACGAACGCATCAATTTGTATCGTATGATTTAAACCGATAATTTAAAGTCGTTGGTCCCTTCCAGTTCGATTAAACCGATTGGTTAAATTAGCACCTTTTTTTTATCGGAAGGGAAATTAAAATGGAAAACCGGTTTGTTACAACGGCTGCCAGTGTAATGAACTGCGTTAAAACGTCAAACTAACTCAAGTCATCAGAGCAGTAATTAAAACAAAACCATTATTATCGTGTTCTTATCACTAATTCGTGTTTATAATTTTTTAACCGCCTAGTGCCGACGACTTGACTGTTAATCCCAGCATATACCTTCAGTGCACATTGCCCCAAGGTTTTCGGCAACCATTGGGTCTAAATCAATGGCATGATTTATGCGTTAGTTACGTGTTAGCCAACTATTATGGTCACTGCATACTTAACCAACCGAGCTCTAATGGAAGAGCATGCTAGCTATTAACTTGGTTTGCAATGCGTTCCACGGGCAGAGGCGGGGTTCATATTATAGATCGACTAATCGCGAAAATTAATTAAATTAAAACCTGCTTATTAAAAGTGTCTTTCATTTGTGTTTAATCTGTTACTATCAATCATGTGAATTTATCTGCTTCGAGCATGATCGTAATCAGGTTAGATTCAATAACGAATAATCTTCGACTTGGGCTGGTCGCGTTCGTCCCCGGGAAGTGATTGCGCAACGTTGCTCAGACGTTCAACTGATGTTATCTTCGTTTTCAGTGCTTTGAAAAATAATAGGCTTAACTACAAAAGTATAACTTGGAAATTGAAACATTGATCTCTGAAAGTACCAACATTGTTTTGTTTTTAATTTTTCAGCCGCCGGTATCGGCAATATTGCTACTTTATTCCACCTCACGTCGAACTACGTTTCTTAAAAAATACGTGATGGTGATCAACTATTTTAATTGCGGTTCAAGAACATACTTTGGTCTACAACTTAAGCTATCTTCAGTTGCATTATCTGTAACGGTATTTTGTTTGTCATTAGTACAAATACACTCGCCATAACGGTAGGTTAAAACAATGGTATACAAAAAACCAATAAAGATAATGCAACTGAAAATACTTTAGACTGTAGACAAAAGTATGTTCTTGAACCGCAATAAAATTGTTGATCACCATTACGTATTTTTTTACAAAACTTAGTTCGAAGTGAAGTGGATATGGCCACATCGGCGGCTGAAAATGTTGAACAAAATAATGAACAAAATAATGTTGGTACTTTCATAGGTCAATGTTTCAATTTCAAAGTTAAACTTTTGTGTGTTAAATGCATATTTTAGAAAACTGAAAACAAGACTTATCACGTGTTTCGGGGGCTATGTGGAGACGTATGCAACACATTCAAATGACTAATTGTTTACAATTCAGTTGGTGTTGGTCAGTTGCAATGATTTGCAGTACACAGTTCGTTCAAAATAATGCAACAGTTTACAGTAAATTGAAGACATTTCCTCATAGGCAGTACGTGTCTCTATTTCATGCATGTATATTGAAACAGCCACTCAAACATGATAGATGGAAATCATACTCTACTCTAACATTTACGCTCGATCGTGATGTGCAAAGTGTAATACAACCCCCCATCTATCATTCACAACATCGGTTCATGTTCTGTTCAGTTTACCCAGTCGTGAGTAAAGAAACTCATTCACCCTGACCGGGCATTACATCTCAACGTGTACATGAACACCTACGTCGAGAAATGTTTAACAGTTCATCGTAAAACACAGCAAACAACTCAATTGCCAGCGTGGTTGTTTTATTCCAATCGTTTATATTCGCACGGTCTGCATTGCCTATGCGTCACGACTAAAGCTCTATAAACAGCTTTTATTTACTATGACACTTAACTTTCCTTCCAATGCATTGACTTTAGTCGCTCAAAAGATCCGCTAAGACGTAACACAAGCGATGCTCTTTATAAATTACAAAGAAGTTTCGCAAGCCTGTAAAATATGTTTTGTACGTGATCCAGTCCAACATCTCCGGCTCTAGAATGGCGACGCAACGTCTAATTTATAAGCCATTTAATCAAAACCATCGTCCGAACACAATGGTACTGTATTTTACGAGAATTTCCGTTCACAAATCACCGAGTAAATGTCCGTCCGTACTTACGAAGTGATTTCTATCGGGTGTTCGCGTCTTCGAAGCTCGCGACGTCTTCAATATAGGTTACTGGCAACATTGTATTACTGTAGCACATGAGTTGATAAAATGCGTATTATTGTGTCGTTGCGCTAGACCTATGTTGTGTTTCCTTAATTAGGGCGCGGAATTTGTTATCAAAGTTTGTTGAAAACATTTCTAAGTGGTTCATGACCTAACAGACTGTTGTAGTAGGGTTAGAAAATTGAGTTATCGTAGAATTTTGGTGTATTTATTTCGCACCAGTTTAAATTTACTCTAATCATTGTTTCTGATTTTCTAAATTCCTCGTAGTCTTGTAGTTGATTTCGGTAACAGATTTCTATTTTAGCTATACAAAAAATGAATCACCTTCATCTTTGTTTTTAACACAATTTTTTTTTAAAATATCGCTGAATTTTCATGCAAATTATTTATTAATTTAATCAATTAATCAGTTAATAACTGATTCGTGCGAGAGCGTATGAGAATACGTCAACTTACGCAACGTGATAGAACATTGTTCACGTGACCATGCTCTATATAAAACGATACATAATACATGTGTATCACTTTAGTATAAGACGTTATCCGCTATACTTACTTCAGATAACAAGACATCAAGATGTGCGTCAAAGATTAGTAATATTGCAACAATATGCATCGTCATTCATTATACATTACATTGTTTACATTGTTACTTGTTTGTAACAATATTTACCGGGAGGAGTTCTTGTAAGATTCCTCTTTCCCGTAAATAAAATGTGTCCGATGTGGATTCTACGCCGAGACGCTAAGACGTGCGTGGGCTGACAAGAACCCTCTTAAAACTTCCGAAAACAGCCTTAAGCACTGCGTGTACTCCTGATATTATGTTGGACCTTTAAACAACGTAATTTCTCAGAGTTTTTAAATTACTTTTGATGCTCGGTGTGTTTTATTCTTATGGTCTATTTACCTTTAGCGAGAAACTTCGGCCAGCTAAAATAACGGCACGCGATCGTGGCACACATTTTATGAAATAAGTCAAGCACCTGTAGCCGTCGGGCATTCTTGACAGCGTTGACACCATAGGTCAAAGTGTTAGCGGCCTCTCGCCTAGCACGAAGTTCTTGAAATAACTCGAGTATTTCACATTGCTTTGACAAGCATTTTTATCGTTGTTTTAACTGGAATAAGCAAGTCATAAACGCGAAGGCCAGTTTGAAGAGAACATACTTCTAAAAGAGGGGCGTTGAACCATCCCTTAGCATATCTTATGATAAGATGTGCTATTTATTTATGTGGAATTGCAATACTTAATTATTCCTGCAAAGTTATTAATTTAATAAAAAAAGTCCCCCTTTTTTATTTTAAAATTTGTTTTTCTTACATACATATTGGAAAAGATGAATATTACGAAGAGCGAAGTTAGTTTGATAAAGTAGGCTATGAAATCGGAAATTCGGAAAAGATTATAAATGAAAATGTCGCAGATACACTAGATGGAAATATTGCCAAGACGCTGACCGAGGAGAGCTTGGACTGAACAGATTGGAATGATTTTGTAAGGAATGGGCGTCAGATAGGAAATAGCTTAAGGCTCTAGTAAACCACGGTCCGTGCGTTCCATGTTCGAATCCTGGCTAGGACATGGATGTCATATGTCTTTTTTTATCTTCATTGTCACCAGCTCACTTCTCAATTAGCATCGTTGCAAAAATATGAGACGTAAAGACGCTTTCATAGCAACACGGCAACACGTTTTTTCCGGAACGGTAAGTCAGCTGAACCAATCAGGGCAGGCACGGCAAGTTTCTGATTGGTTCACGTGATCTGCCGGTCCGGAAAAAACGTGTTGCCGTGTTGCTATAAAAGCGCCTTAGTTTTATTTAAGGTCCTCCTTTGTAAATCAGTTTTTATAACTGAATAGGATAGACATTAAATAAATAAATAAATAAATAAATAAATAAATAAATAAATAAATAAATAAATAAATAAATAAATAAATAAATAAATAAATAAATAAATAAATAAATAAATAAATAAATAAATAAATAAATAAATAAATAAATAAATAAATAAATAAATAAATAAATAAATAAATAAATAAATATCATCATCATCATCATCATCATCATCATCATCATCGAGCCAAGTCCCAAGACCCAAGCTATTGATGGTATCCATAACTTCTCGCTTCTTTGCAGTCTAATTAATTATTGAAATGTTAGTGGACTGTAAGACCGAACGTCTCCACTAGAAACTTGCAACGACTTTACTCAGACTTGGTTGTGTGGTCGAGGCGATCCGGCCGCAGCCGACCTCAAGTTGGCGCTGCGTACAAACAAGCAGCACAAACCGCGGCTGCCCTAGGCTACACTACTCTACTCTTCTTGCCACACAGGGTGCAACACATAAGACCAACTGAACGCTAATGCAAGAGAAACGAACAACCACCAGAGGAAATCGTTACACAAGCAGCCTCATAGTCAGGTAGAACTGCCTGCCTTACTGGGTGCATAAAAAGATACAAAAAGACAGAAATTTAAAGAATGGCCATTGCGGCTTAAATTCGAGCTGATAGTAGGTCTATTCTCAATTAAAACCGGAATTTAATGTTATTACTAATAAACTTTCAAACACACAATACTATGTTTATTTATATACTTATTAAAATATCTCTATTCATGCGTATAGCGAAAAGGGGTCGGCAGAGAAGATTACTGCAACATGAGCGTACGTATAGTATTTGTCAAATCAAATTCAAAGAGTCTGTGAGTTGTCTATGGCAATTGTTTTGTTTTTATATAACAGCAAGTGAATCAGGTTCATTCAACGTATCCCACTAATTTTTACCACCCACGTATCTCACTTCATTTTGTCATATAAATTTCAATCTGTGTCTTGGGCCAAATGAGGCAGTACACATTCATATTTTGTATTTTTTTTTTTTCTCTTCATGATGTCTATTTAGTTTGTTTTCTGTTTAGTTTTAGTGTTTGTCCTGCATTACTTTAGAAACAGTAGGCTATGTATGTTTCTATATCATCCGTCATGTGTATACTCTCATTCTAAAGGCCCCCTCCAGCGAGACACATGTCTCTTTGGGGGCCAATACACATAATTTGTAATGTAATTTTAAAAAGTGGAAAAATAAAAAAAACTACCTAACTACCTACCTACACTAACAACGTAATCTCATCAACTAAATTCTTTCCATTACTTATAATATTATCAGTTCCCTCCCCCCCCCCCCCTTTGTATCACTATTATTTGTTGTTTTACGCCGAGGGTGACAGCTAGAGCTACCCTGGACCTGTCCTATCAAAATACACGAATAACGGTGCGGCGTTAGGTTACCTCTTGCACATGAAACACTTGGATGGCCGACTTCCACCCAAAATCATTTTTAAAGTGGCCCAGTGACGAGATCTTCGCTTCCTATCATTTATTGACATTTACATAACATTATTATCTTCAGATATTTGATTCGGGTCTTTTCATCGGCATTCACGCGGAACACCGAACAGACCTCCCGCTGTGCTCAACCAAACATGGAGGTGCGCGGGCGGCCATGATAATACAGAACAGACAACACAAATGATTCAAACCCCTTCCGCTGTCAATGCCGAACGAAACTGACATTGGCGGACATTTTAATTATTTTGAAATCGAGTTCACGGAAGCAACAACATCATGGCTGCCCAAATCAAACCCATGGAAAACTTTTTATCAAAATAGATCAATCCAATTCAATATTCACCCTCTAATGGGTCTGATGTTTCTGTTGTCCCTCAAAGTTATAGGGGAAAAGGAATTTCGTGAAAGCATATTGCATGAATTTCACATAAAAACACGCATAGTGTGATTCCGTCACAGGAAATGCGCCATGGCTTTTAGGTAATGACTATATATAATACATGTATACAAACAATTAACGTACCGGACCTTCACAATCGAAGTCCATAGTAGCTCTATCGCAGGAAACACAGCGCAAAAACACTCGGTGAACATTATTGTCTACTCACCCACTGAGTTAATGTGTACGTGTGTAAACTGCATGTAATGGTGAAAGAGCGTGGACAAAGAATACATATTTTATGGATCAGTTCATTTCCTGGCCGACAAATACTACACTAATTTAATATATTTCATGATTGTATGTGTTTTTTTTTTTTTAATTAACACATTTTTTCAGTAACTTTTTACGTTCAGTTTTCATCGTTTTTATGTGAATGTCTAAAGCCCGATATTATGACGCCCGCTAAATATTTAGTCGAGGACTAACTTGTTTGTTTTCGCCATAGAAACAACGATTCTGATTTGTGGTTGCCATGGAGAACACAAACTTGTCGCGGACTAAATATTTAGAGGGACGTTCTGAATGACAAAAAACTAAAATTAACTAGATGGATGCTGGTATGTTACATTATTGTTTTATGCACACATGGAGCCAATGTCATATTTACAACATTACAATTTCACTTCATCACAAGTAACATAAAATGATTGATAATGATTGATTTTCAGCATGATCAAAACGTACACGCAAATATTGATGAAAGAATTTACATTCATAGAGTCAGGGTTCAATAAATGTATGTTGTAATAAACTATTCTTCCTTATCATTCTGACACCAATAATTGAGTTCTAAATAAGGGTAGAGCGGAGATTGATGAAGGTATGTCCAAACATCCCAACTTTAGAATTAAATCCGGTAGATGTTACCATGTGTTGGGGGAAACGGATGAAATACTCAATCCTTGTGAGATTATGTGGCTCGGCCTTCAGCGAGGGGAGTCCCACGTGAAAGCCCGGGGCAGCGGCAACGCCGGACTAGTGTCAACAACGTACTACGTGTTTGCTCCGTCTCGCGGCAACGCGTCGAAATTACACAAGAGAGACGAGAAGGCGACCGAATTATCTACCCCCCCCCCCCCCCCCCCCGCCCCCGCCCCCCTTTACAACGAGATAAATACGCGCGCTTTCTTGTGGCGTGGCTTTACTTTGTCCGACTGATGTTGCGTTCGTTCGTTCGTTCCGCGTCCAGTCACGTAAATAACTTGGGTAATTTTTTTTTAGTGATATTGGAATTCGCGTCTCGTTTTCTTTCTGTTTTGCGAGGTTGGTAATCGAGACGATACGCGTTGAGTGACTAATGAAAGATGCGTATACAGGATCTGCATGAGACAGTTGCATCTATATCGCATTGTGACCAAAGATGCGAAAACGAATCAGCTAAAATAAAAATTAATTAAATAATATTGATAACAACACAATGTTTTCGAGATAATAGAATAGTGTGTAAACAAAAAAGTAGTTTTTAAATTTTCTTTCAGAAAATGTGACAGAGCTATTTTCTTCCATACAAAAAGCTAGCGTCCACCCATTTGAAAATACGTGAATAGCACAATTCATTTTTACTTGGTTATGTGGTCAGTTAGACTACGGAAGCCGCATAGACGGGAAAATCAAGTAAAGTGACGTGAGATCAAATCCGTGATCTAATGATATCTACCCATATCTGCCCGACCTAGGAGGTTTCTGGCTTTACCAAGACTGTTCGGTATTTGCGTAAGTGGCTGGTTGAGAGTATGTTTATTATTTTAACGGTACATATCCTTAAACTAAGCCGTTTATAAGAAATCCCCACGCGTAGCTTTATAAAACCGAATGGCAATAGTCCTTATACGTCGCACGTGCTTCGAGGCTGCGGTCTCGTAAGCCCGCTTATGCTCATACGAGCTCGTACGCGCATTTCACCGAGACCCCGGGGCCCTGCTGGCGAAAAACAATATCCGATAAGCAGGCCTGTCTCACACAATAATATTTCCAGGAGGTCGGCAGGTGTGAGGCCACTTTGCAGTTCAAGCCACCCATAAAACGTGGACGATATCGGAGCGAGGTTATCGCTATACCACCTGCTAAACAATAAAATTGCCTGTCTAGCGCTCGCTAGCTCGCCCGAATACAGACGGTCGCATTGCTACCAACCAACCACAAGAAATAATATCGTTATGCGCCTTCTCACAGATAGGTACTTGATGTACACACTCTTGTACAGCAGCATCCCAGTCACTGGCGAGTGTGTATAGTGTGTACTGTGCCGGTATTGGGAATGTACGCGAAATATACTTCGCAATAACAATAACAACAGTGACATGAACTGCCAGGAAGAGTTAACTGTACTTTAAGGTTTCTCATACTCTAATGCACATGGTATAGTAGGACTGAAGCGGTCTGGAACGTCGTTCCGGGACGTTTTTACGAGCCTGAACGCCGTTTCGCTAATAATTTATAATATAATAGAGTATATTAGTGTGACGTCACGTTTCCCCTGTCAACCAATGACGAACCGTATTTGTGTCTCCAAACAATCATGACAGTTAACAATTGACAGATAATGTTGTTTTTGCAAATATTGTAGCGAGGGTTATCCGTTCAGATGTTTCGTTTTCCTTAACACGAAGCAGTAAAAAAGAAGTTGATTAAATTGATAAGTCAAGTATTGTAATGATACAATTACTACTTTAAATAGTAACTACGTTTCAGAAAGTTGTTTGGAGTCGGATAGATCGTCCGCCATTTAATCTGACGTCATCATTAATACAGTCTATAACAATTTTCATACTTATTAAAGTGGAGACTATATACAACTGGACGTAAACAAAAGTTTACCTTTATTTGTTGAACGTACTCGACAACTAGGTCATATGACGTTCGGGGGGATATGGAGGAAAGGGACAACTAGGAAGTAACCGGGAGGGAAAGGGAAAGGGAAGGACGTGGACTGCATTTCGCCTGGCTTCTCTATACCTCGACCGGTCGGGTTAGAGTGGCCGTACCATGAGCATACGCTTCCGACGGCAGCTCTCGGGATCACCAAAGCAAACCTGCCCACCACGATAAGGTAGCAGTCCCTGGGCAGGCCCTAAGCAAACAACATACAGTACAGCCAACTCCTAAGTTGAGCAAGTCTTCGAGGGATAAATCATACATATCTGACACTATACACATGTAATTATTTAAAATGTAACGACCTTGAAATCGAATATAAAAGTTGATTTTAAGAAAACAAATTCTTGATAAGTGGGTAAGTATCATTATAGAGCCAGCGACGATTATCTAATATTTGCTTTCTAAGGTCCGATAACTTTGAAAATCTCAGATTCGATAATCCCCGATTAGTTTTTATCATGGTTTAAACAAACATACCACACACAATGCGTGGTATATTCTACTAGCACCATGTTGAGACTAAAAGTTTGGTGAAACTGGACCTAAGACCAAAGTTACGCCTTCCAGATATTGTAGAGATATTTTTCATTTTACAAACGCATTCTGACTCCTCTTATTCAGCTAGAAAACTGAAGCTGGAATTCATAGTCGTCTCCTACCCCTAGGGGCACCAGTTGTTGCTATTTTCTAAATGGGGAAAAAGGAAAAAACAACATTAAATTGTTACCTGGTAGCAACGGGGCCCCCTAGTGTAGGGAACGACTATGAATACGGACCTTAGTCCAAGCAACTATTCCTTGGTTGTCCAGTGACCGGCGGTTCGTCGGACTTCTAAGTCTTCGAGGTTTACCGAACCTCTGTGAAGAGATTATAACAGCTTGCTAGAAGACAACCCTACACGTAGCCCTGCTATTACCCAAATTACAATTTTTTAATTTTCCCACGGAATACCTTGTTTACTCAGGAGTTAGTTTTCTGTGCAGAAAATAAAATAACTTGATGGATCAATCAACCAATTTATAAACAACTGTTGTGTAACTCATGATGGAGCTGGATGACTATTTATTTATTTTATTAATTATTTCCATTTACTACAAAAGTGAATGGGGGTTGGCAGAACATTTAAAATCTTAGTGGTTCTCGATTTTATTTTTATGTGCGGTACTAGATGAATGTTGATTCATTTGTAAAAGACGGATTGATTTGGTTGGGAGGGGGAGGGGGGGGGGACATACGAAAACCAGTACATTGTAAAGTATGTTCTTGTACTGGATACTGGTTAATCCGTTATCTGTGACTGGATATATGTATGTTAGTGTTTCCTAAAATCATACAATATATAGTTTATGTATGTATTATATCTATTGAAACTCTTACAACACTCCTTAATAAATCAGAAAAAAGGAGAATAATAACTGAGCTGATTATATATAAAAGCGGTTTAGTATTTTCATTTTAAATTGGATACAAATTTAAACCAGATTTATAAATACATCCGGTCGTTAGACTTTTAACAAAAACATCTAATGAAACGGTCTATACGCAGGTTGATATCTCAGGAGATAACAACTGATGAACATGCAAGTTTAAAATAATATGCATATAGGACTACAAGTAAATGGGCCGAAATAATAGTGGATCAAAGTGGGTCAAATTAGCATGTAGGCCTATGTTTCAATTCCTTCAGGTATATAGACCTAAGTCTATGGAAAATATACTAAAATGTGCCACTTAATTAAATATCACATAAATCAAACAAATTGATACAAAAGTAAGAAGCAATAATTGTAAGGACGTCGTATTCGACTCGCAATACAATATGCGTGCGCGTTGACACTCAAGCGTGTGAGCTGACTAATCTGGTATTTAAAATTTAAATATTTATTTGTTATACAATTATCAGAACAGTGTTGTGTAATTTCAATGTAATACAAACAAAACAAGAAAGTACAAGCACAAAAAAAGGAAAACGACAAATATGCAGACATACAGTGCACGCCAGTTATAAAACCTTTCAACGGCATTCAACGGCATTTAACGGCATTCAACGGCATTCAACGGCATTCAACGGCATTCAACGGCATTCAACGGCATTCAACGGCATTCAACGGCACGGACAAGTCAACTACAGAAGCAGCAATGTCCATCCTTTCCTTTCTCATATCACGGAGCAGCAAGTTCAATTGATAATAATAGAAAAATATTAATAATTGTAATACAGGTTAATTAATAATCTTCACATTTCGGTGTTAAGTTATACAAGGAATGGAGAGCCGGAAAAGAGAAAGACACGAGGCAAAAGTAGACTTCAGCCGCCTGCACGCGCCCATGAAAATTATGTGATGAAATATTAAATCACTGCGCTGTCGACGACAGTTCAGGCCGCTTAAACCAAGTTTTTCCAAGATGGCATTGTTATCAAACTGGGAAACAGAATTAACTTTTCCGCGCATAATGTATGTATAACAACAAAATGTTGTATGTAGCTCTGCCTGTCGAACGAAGTGACTTATAGGGGCAAACATCGTGCTGTGTGACTTAGTTGTTTAAATTCTAAAATAGTTCTAATTTGAAGAATAATTCTTTATTTAATCATGAATAACAAAATGTCTGTACTTTTATTTCTCAATTTTACAAATGACGTCACTAACCTAACCTGTCTGTTCTGTGTTGGTTTCGCCTTTTTGACTCTATTATTGATACTGTGATTCGCTACAAGAAAACAACACAGCACAACTATTTTAACTAATAACAGCATATTATATTAATTATGTGATATTTTGTTCTATCTATACACAAGTTGGATGCGCCCACAGATCTGTTCGTAACTATATCGCAAAACTTGTATTTTGTATTGTTGGCTGTTAGATGACGTATTGTCGTTTTGCAAGTTAGCCAATTAAGAGTTGGAGGGGAATAGACGCAAGTTCCAACAAATTATATTGTAAATTCAGTTGTGTATAGAGTCGGTTCAACATAGAGAGTCAAGCCCGAACGAGAATCCGGACCCAAAACCTGATTAGTGATTATGAAAGTGTAGAGAATTCGAATTCAAGGGTCTAATTTCCGAAAAAGTTAAAAGTTCCGTTTTTGACTTGTTGATTCTATGTGAATCCCCCTTGCAGCAAAATATACGACAGTACATCAAATACGCAAGTAAGAAGATGTATTTAAAAATACTGATGGAACACAACACAATCATGAACACATTTATAGACTGCCAGGAGAAAATAGAAGAGTAGGTCTACCAGTAATGTAACATTTTCCAAAATAGAAGTAAAGTAATTTTGTCTATAGTAAAAACGTTTTTAATGATGTGATGAGCGAGTGAATCAGGGGACACTGATTTTACGTATTTATTACTTTTTAAACTTCGATTATTTTTATTAATCGAATCGATTATCATCGATAATCGAAAATATATTCAAACATCGATTAATAATCAAATACTCATTCGATTATCGATAGTCGATGATGACACCGACCGGGAACCGTAGATTTCATAAAAATGTAGACTACCCATGCATACACGTTCGTTCATCAAGTCTCAGCCAGCGCATTAGTTCACTTTTCTGCCGAGAGATGGCGCAGCATGTCACGTTAAGAGTAACCTATCAAACCATTGGGTTTAATTTTAAACCCAATGATCAAACGCGCTGACTGAACGATGACTCAGAATATGAACACAACACTCACACACTGGGTCAAAGGTCTGTTGTCGCTGTGCTGTAAACACTACCGGTACTGTCAGGAAGGTTGCGTTTTATAAGCGCAATAAAATAAAATGGAATAATCGTCACATTTCTAGTTGATTATTCAGTTTCATTATACCTTGAGCGTTCATGCTGTGTTTTGTTACGTTGTAAGTATTGCAAACATTGTAGCTTGTGTGCAATAACACGATACATAAAATAAGGGCGTGACATTCTTAGACCGATACGACTGAATTAACATCAACTAATGACTAATGACTTACTTGAAGCATTACGATCATTAATTAGGTCATTATCATGCAGTTATCACACAAAATATATCTTCCGATTGTCACGCACAAAGCAACATGTCATATACGTGTTACGTTTGCCAGCCACTTGTAAACAAGACGCGTAATTTTTATGACGTTATGATCACGTCATAATCAAATAGACGGAGATTTTAAACCATTCCCGAAACTTGCAGACAAAATCCACAGAGAGATTTGAAATTATTTATGTTTGCAAAGACAAGTTTAGACAAATCGTATTACACATTAAATACCACACTCTTTTTGTTCTTCTCCTCATTCTTATACATTGATACGAAGAACAGTCGTATGTTTCAAGGATAGACATTTCTTATCCTGTTATACATTTGTTATTTGTTACAATTAATGAGCTTTAGCCTAAGTTATAAAACGTTTGCCATGAATTTATTTATATGGTATATTATAGCGAGTTAGCGACATGACACTAAATTGGCAAAGTAATCCTCAATATTGATATTTGATTTTTTGATTTGATTTTGATTTGATGTTAGTTGCTGCAGACAGAAATTACTTGGCGTGGCAATTCGCCAGCATCAGTGAACACAGGAAAGCGATATGATAATTTAACTTTTTATCATAATGCGATCTTCCGTATATTTACTCGACAGACGATTTTCATTAACGAAAGTTTGTTTTCGTCAACTCAACCATCGTTTTCGATAAATGTGCTTTTAAGTTTATAAAAAAAAGTAGGTTTAGGTTTTGGTGGAATACAACTCACATTTGGCCTTATGGCTATAGCAGTGAAGTTGGCGGTTTGCCACTACCATGTCTTTGGGTAGACATAATTCCGTCAGAATGGTTGTGAACAGCCCACCCTATTTCCCTATCAATCCTACAAATATATCAGAAGGGTGGTTTGGGCAGTTTTTACAAAAACAATCAACGGCAGGCGGCCTATTCAACTCATACGAGACCACGTCGAGGTATAGTGCTCCGATATCGTGAATGTAAATGAGTCGTGGCTTTGCGATGCACTGCGAGAAACTTCACATATCGGCCAATCACGGCCCAGGAAATAAACATAACGATAGTTCAACTCCCACACAAGTTATGTTGGCAACATTTTAGTTTATATGTCGTATTGAAACATAGACCTACAGCAATGATATGTGTACTGATATAGCTGGACTACGTTCGATGGTTCTGTAGTTTAGTTGTAGACTTAGTCACCAGAAATCCTCGCCGAAGGTTTTAACATTTCCTCAGTCGTGTACAAAATGAAACAACTACAAAAAAGGTCCTACAGAAATTAACGTGTAAACTGTAGACTGTATCAGAAAACCAATATTAAGCAGTACATATTTATTTCATAAAATATATAAATGTAATATCCAAGTGCTGTTCTTTTCAAACTCAGAAACACGAGCATTAAGCGTAAGGAAATATGATTGTGATGTAGGTAAGAATCTAAACAAATTTTGTTTATTTCAAAAAATGTAGACGAGAATTACACAAAAACAAAAATCGTTTAGTTATGATTGTGCCACCCCAGAGGAATGCGCCAAAAGATTAACCCCCACCATAGATAGATATGTGCAAATTAGCTTTGGGCGTGAGTGTATTGCACACAACATTATAAACGTTGGGTTCTCCAGGCATTAAGCCGCTTTCATAGCAACACGGCAACACGTTTTTTCCGGACCGGCAGGTCACGTGAACCAATCAGAAGCTTGCCGTGCCTACCGGTCCGGCACGGCCGTCTCACATAACCGAACTTCATCTTTTGACGTCCTCCGTGTCTGCCGTGTGTGACATATACTCACACGTGACACTAGGCAGCCAATCCCGTCCTCGCTCATTCCTCCACGGCCTGAACCCGCGAAAAAGGAGCTCGTTGTTTGTGTTTGTAAATAGTTTGTTTGTTACACGTGCATAATGAATGCTGATACACTAATAACGTTAGTTTACGAAAGACCCCTTTTATATAATGTTAAACACAGAGATTATATAAGGAAAAGCTTATCAGAGAGAAGAGTTGGATGGAAATTGGATTTGCCTTTGGGTCTGACTGGTACAAAACATGCTAGACAAAACCCAGAATAAAAACCCGAGATTTCATTTTAAGTAAAAAAGATTTAATTCATGTGTATTACAAGTGCAAACACTTTAGATTATAAGAGCGAAAAAGAAACGGATATGTTGGGGATCGAACCCGAGATTTTTTGGTGACAGCCGCGGACGCAGTCATTGAGCCACGACGGCGGCTGAAAATGTACAATCTTAATTGAGAACTCATTTGGCAGTTTGTAGGCCTAGGGCTCCAGGCCTACTAAAAATAGAATTATTGCTTTTTAATGGTGTGGTTTACTTCACTCATCCATAACTTAATTTAATTGATCACTTTTATCCTGAATATACCTAGGAAATACGATATTTAAGCCCTGACATTCTTCGAAGCGTCCGTTTTGATTCTCTGTTGTCACTTTCGTCCGTTCCGAGAAGAGATAGCGCTCGAGTAGCTTTGCCGTGTTGACGTGCACCTATGAAGAGCTATAATAATTACCGGACCACCGTGTCACGTTATACGGACGCACGGCACGTTTGCCGTGTTGCTATGAACTAGGCTTTACGCTCTACACCATGGAAGTAGATCGTGATTAAGATTATACTTTCAATTATTGTAATTGTCGAAATTGTCCGTGCCGTGCTTAGCTAACTACGCTCGCATCTTTAACAAAGACAATAAAAAGATGAGAGCTGATTGACATTGGCAGGATGTTCTCGTTAACCTCGTGGCTGTATGGCTTAGGCTGTTGATCTTTCATCATGTGGAAGTGTTGACTCACTTTACTGACCACACTCTTACTCCGTTGCGCAAACAACTTGCTGCACTACCAGACCTAAAAGGTTCCCTTAGCGGTTAACTTTGTTGATTTTTTGCTAGAGTACATTAAGTTGATTTAATTGTATTTATACACGTTTGTTAAAAGTGTCAAAAACTGTGGGCAAATTATAAGAAAATTAAAGAATAGACTTTTAAAAAACCTAACGAAGACACGACAATTAAAATAGTTAAAATAAATTCGTTTCTTGAAACTCTTCGCGTTTTTAAGAAAAACATTTTGATGATGAGTATACCTAACTTTCCATGTGGTATGTTGGATATTATAACGAAGAGCACATTGTCAAATGAATTTAAAACCTGGCTATTAAACAAGGCAAGCAAAGCAAACAATGAGTTCACTACCGATATCGCCAGGATCAACGATTGCAGTGCACTATCCGTTGATCTGCAGTCTTCCAACACAACAAGTGTTTTATAGTCTTTCATTCCATGATTCGCGGGCAGGCGGCTTCCAACTTAAATTTTTTAACGACGAAAACGATGTAAACGAAGATGCCCTGATAACCCAGTATAGGTCGACACGCCGCAAGTTTATGATCTACAACACCCGTTCTATCTACACAACGTGATCTACACAACCATTCTACTCGTGATAGTTTTCAACATGCGTACATTCCTATTTTCAACATTCCTCTTACTTTTGACACTGACCGCACATGTTAAGTTTCTCGAAAGTCAGCCTTCCGATTATTCTAAACACATTCTGTGGACCGAATCATGGTAATAGGTCTTGGTTCCATCTAATGTTTACGAGCCTGTTGAAATGAGCATACGATTATGTTTGCTCAGTTCGTCTCCACGAGTTTTTTTTTTTTTTTTTTTTATTTATCCCACTTCTAGTCTTACGCGGTGGTGCCGCTGGTCGAGAAAGATTAATTAATTACCAGACCCCGAGTAGCCCAGCCAAGAACAAATCTTAATTAAAACTCCCGCCCAGCAAATGCCTCTTCAACGGAAAGCCGTGTTTTGTTTGCTGATCACACATACTGAGGATCGTTTTCCTTGCGCTATTTCAGTCCGCGGCTGCGTATGTGTTTTTATTTAAGTGGATACCTGTGTGCAACACTCTGTGCGTTGTTGATTACGTCCTTATATTCGCTGCCGACTAACTTCCGTGGTAAACATTGGCGGTCGCACAACAACAACAACAATAACAACAACAACAAATACGACATCTTGTAGTAGTAATGGTATTGGCAGGAACTTTAAGCTTATCAGCAGTAGACCTACGTAGATTAGTGTAGAAAGTAAGAACATTTCGAAACCACCAGTAAGGTTTGAAAAAGGTGTAAAAAAAAATGTAAAAATGTTTTCCAAATATATTTGTATAAACTTGTGGATTCAAAATGTCAAATGTGACTAGTAAGGTAAAAACAATAAAACAGTTTTTGGTCGATACTTTCGCCTTTCGGTCACTATTGCGTTTTGTGTGTGTGTGGGGGGGGGGCGGGGGGGGGGGGGGGTAAAGTCTCAGATTGGACGCTTGATTTTTGTACTCACTTTCAAGTTCATGCCCGAAACCAAAATATATTTATTACCACTGAGCAAGGCCAAGGGTATTTCATAAGCCAAAACATGACTGAACATACATTGTAGTGAAGAACATGACTGGACACAATCATGCTAATAAATATTTCAGTCTTTGCATGAGAAGACGTCGAGTAGTAAACATATGGGGGAAAGTCGTCCTAAAAATCGATTCACGCAATAAATGCATTTATATTTCTAAATTCTAATGTTTTTTAAATTACTATTTTTTGGAGGAGAGAGTGGGATTGCGATCAAATGCAGAGTGATTTCGTTAGTAATTTATGAGGCTATGTAGAAGACTGCTTAAATATTCATCTTTTTTATGCTAACTCACAAAATGATTTTTCGGTTATTTGAAATATATTGTTTCAGAATTAGAATTTACAGTCAATTAATGAGTTTAATATTTTTCTAACAGTTCTATAAAAATGCCCAATATTTTAGCATTCACACCTTCCAAAGTGTCGAGTCATTGTCGATACGTCATTTCTTTACGAATTATTACCGGTTATGTTCAAACGATGCTACTCGCACGTGTGCCAGCCACGTGCGCGTCTACATTTTAGTACAGACCCTTGCGTCATCAGGAACTCCGTTGGTTATCATTTCGTGACTGAAAATATCTTTTGCGTGTTAGAATGAAACATTTTGGAATATGTCCAAATGCGGAAGCCTCGACGAGAAGTTTATTACTTTTTTTTAGCTTGTAAAATTACAGCATTAATTAAGCACAATTTAAACGTCAACGCATGTTGTTGCTCTAAAATTAATGGAAGCTGCATGTTGTAAGTGATGTGCCCATCGGAGATTGTTATGACTTTTAGAAACAACTATAGCCGCATGCTTGTTAGACACGCTTGCCCATTGAAGTCCAACCTTGCTTTCATATCGTTGACAAGATCTGTTCTGAGCTCGCTGGATGCGATGTTGAATCATCTGCATTAATAAAACAACGGGGAGATTACTTTATACACAGGTGTTAAAAAACAACATATCATTTTCTAAATTACACGTTTTATAGTTTTGGGCTTGATGGGCAATGTGGCGAATTCATGATTGGTTTCTATTTTCGCGAGAACGAGGTAGGTATATATATATAAAAGTTGAAGTGTTCAAGTTCGCCCACCTACATATTTGCCCCACACGGTCGCCGCACAAGACAGAGATGTTATTGGATTGGTTGCCAACACTCGTGTCCCATGTGACGTGACGATAGGGTAATGATCGGCCTTGGAAAACAAATGACTTTATGCAGAGAGACAGATTTTACTCCCATGAAAACAAGTGGCAAGAAATTGATCCTGATTTCATTGAAACGGTTCTGTGATACGTCAAGTTGACGCCGCATGAGGATCTAAGTAAGTTAGTTGATTCACAAACTGTAATACGATGCGGAATACCTACATTTAATTACAATATAAACGTTTCATCTTATGTCTGATTGTTGAAGAACACATCTACTCACTTCCCGTCCGTAACACTCAATGCCAAAATTCGTTAATAAATTTGTAAAAAAAGTCTTAAGACAGAATTCTTTTGAGTATTGAATACGGTAGCACTTCTATAACACACATATTTATATATCATTGTAAACATATGAATGGATAAATTTGATGCCACAGTGTAAACTCTCATAAAATCGGTTTTGATTTTAGGATTGTTTGCACATCCGGATTGAAGAGGTATATACACACTTATGCTGAACTATAGGCCTATTATCAACGAAAACTAAATAATATTGAAACTAGTTAAATGCGTCATAACGTGTGGCTATTCAGTGGACCACACATTTTCTGGTGACCTGTACTGACAGCTTGGTGCGTCTCTCATGGTAGGAGTCCTTGCGCCCAGAGCCATCAGCCATAAACAAAACTATGAGTGACTTTTGTTGTAGTCGTTGATAGCTGAACAGGCTCACAATCACCATTATGACGGTTGTTACCAACTGCACTATGGGATAACAGACAAACTTCATTATGATTTCTTGCTTTGAAACTTGAGGTGCCACTTTTTACGATTATTGCCCATTAAAGAATCATGGACTTCAAAACGAAACAAGAAAGAAACAATCTCATTTTACTACCATCGTCTAGCCACGGTTATAGGCCTATACACGCTAAACTTCCCATGAACTTTGGTTAAGAATAGTTAACACGAGAAAGCCGCGTAATTATTTAATCACATTATTTTTGACTATAAAAAAGAATTACGTCCTATTAAAAATGCCTACGCATTGCGTCGAGTCGTCTGACACACACACAACACGCTTGAAGAAAAGTGCCACTCAATTTAGTGCGGCTAGCTCTAGGCTAAAAGAGTTGCACTTTATGTTAAGAGTCATATTGAGCTCGTTAAGTTTGACCCGAGTTGACCTGTGCTGCCTTGATGCCCATCAAGAAGGTTGCGTGGGACGCTGTTAGGACCAGAACTGGGACCGGGTCAGCACCCGTCGACCTCGCTTGTCAGCCCAACAAGCATTCACGTCAGCAAATTAACATATTTTATTACAGCACGTTGTTGCCAAAGGACTAGCTCGTTTGTTGATACGAAGGCATTGAGCTAAAACCGTCTTGTGGCAAACAGTCATAGCGCCACTGACCATCGGTGTATTTTAAGCTATAAGATACGTTGGTATGAGGTGCTGATGACAAATTAACGTGCTTTTAAAGTTGGCTTTATTTCGCTTTTACGTCGAATTGAATCTATTTTTAAGAATGTAAATAATCTAAAACTGTCAAGGCAGAACAAAATATACAACTACATTGATTAACCTTAGGTTTCAGAAGCCTGCCTGTTGAGTTCCCAACTGAACCATTACAAGGAAACGTGTATGAAATATACTAGCCAGTTTATCTAAGTGGAGTAGTTACCGTACGACACATGATCATCGAGCACTCGCCTCTGGGCGAAGAAGATTACTGGCCTAGCCTGCAGGTTTGCCAACAGAAGAGAAAACTGTGTTGCACCGTACGTCATTTCGATTGAAGTGCGATTCGCACATCTCGGAAGAGATTTAGACCAGGCAATGTATTGTGTCATGTCTATAGAAGAAATAAATAAATCTAAATAAATCTAAATCTTAATCTAAATCTAAATCTAAATCTTAATCTAAATCTAAAACCACCGCACACACCTATAGGCCTACTCAAGATATCGATTGTTCACAAAAAGATATAAATAATGTGTTTGGGCATTTGCGTGCATACATATTGAAAACATGGCGAAGAGAATGAGAGAATGGTAAACCACGCACGAGATGTGACTACCTGCAAGACATGTAAAAAGTACACACAACTGCTGAGAGTGTATGATCATATGTGTATGAACCGAGTGTTGAGAAGGCGTAAGGCGATGAATGTGCATCAGGATATGTTTCTAGAGTTTTATTTTGTGTCTCTGGTTTTGTAAACATGGTGTGGTTTCCGTTTCATGAGCCCATGACAGCAGTAGTACACGCTTACTTGACTCGTATATATCACGAAGGTAGCTTGAATTAAACCAAAGTAAGTTCACGGAGAACACAAAACTCTATTCTACTCACGTACTTCAATAGTATAATATCGCGCATGAAGGAAGACAGGAGGTGCTGCCTGCGTTCAAGATGGCTCTCGAGACAAAACAATACACTTTTTAATACTCTTCGGACTTTATTATATTTCGTATCTGTGTCTTCATCACAATATTATTATTATTAGGTATAACAGCAGAACGGATATCGACTTTTCTGTTGATAATAAATATACCCGCCCAGTAACTTTTTTTCTTTGAATAAAGTTTTCACAGGACAATATTAATTATACTGACTTCCAGAATAATATATTATATGCTATTGTTTCTTACTTAGTTCTTACCAATCTTCGTTTACTCGCATAATTCTAGTTTAGAATACGATTCAAATTGGAAATAGGAAAACATGACGATAATGCCATAACATGCATTCTACGGGGAGCGGCAGCAAAATGTTCAGACAATTTCGTAATTTACAAAATGATGGTGTAAGCTTTTTACTATGATAGCATACACGATAGATCTAAAGCACTTTTCTACTTTTTACAAAAGGCCATCGATATTGAACACGCTTTTGACAGCTACTGAGAAGTGACATATTGGTATCGAAAAACAGACACGGGCAACCCAACCCACAACCAAACGAATTTCCGGATTTGTAGTACGGAAATCAATTTGGCTGGGGGATTTATCCCCTCACCGTGACATAACTCCCCGTTTTTGACTGGAAGTGGTCAAGTATTGAAGCTAACAGCTTTCCAGGAGGAGTAGGAATTGATGGAAAATGTTTCAAAAAACTAGCAATAATACTCGCTTAAAATTTGCAATAAATTATGATTTCTTTTAACATTTTATATGAACACCGAACTACTGATACTGACTGATATGCAATTCAATATTGTGTACTTAGGTCTTTGAGCGATGATTGCTGATAGTTCACTATTGAATACAAACAAAAAACAAAAACCATTTGCTTGAAATCCTATAAATTGTATAAATTCTGTTCATTAAGATTCCTCGGGAAAAATGACAAAATTAGTAAATATTTCCTTAATGTGGGTTTCCATAGATTTAAATGCCGTTGTGGTTGAGTGGCATCTGCACTCACTCACGCACTCACGCACGCACGCACGCACTCACTCACGCACGCACGTTGGGCCGCCTCGCGTTGCGGATGCATCGCTACCCACGAATACCATCAGCATCCCATTATGAAACAACCTTGAAATTAGCATTGTTACATTGCATTATAAGATACAACACACAGGACAGGAACTAGCTCGCAACTTGAAGCTATATAATACCAAAAAGTACCGCACGAATACGCCACTAGGGGCGCCATGTGCACATTGTCCAATAGAACGCTTTCTATTTTCTGGCTGGAGAGGTGTCAAGCGATCCGTCTTCTCACTATCAATAATTAAGACGGTTGGGGGCGGCGAGGGGGGCACAAAAATGGGAGATGTTTTTGTTGGCTCTTCCGAGGCGGGCTGCCCGCTGTGATCTTACTTGCGCGTTTCAAAAAAACTTGAAAAGTAAAGTAAACACGCATCAAACTAAGCCCATTTGCAAGAATGTTCTGAAAGTGAGTAATGGTGAAGACGAAGACGCAGCGGGAGGACAGACGAGAAATACAGAGACGAAAGTGATTACCAACTGAAGAAAGATTATTTGTGAGAAGCGGTGCTTTTACCCCCAAGATTTGTGTATTTAAAACTTTACGGAGATATTTTTGGGAATTCAAGTTTAGTTTCCAGGAGTTGCTCGCGACTATAAAAAGGTGATGGCTCAATAAACTTGTCTCGGAGTTCGAGTGTTGCGCCATCTCCCATGGCCGCAGGTGGTCCGCGACTCATCAGGCAGATGTTTACAAACACGGTCAATTCAAGACTATTTAATTTAAATTTATTGATTGTCAGTTTAATTTTACGCTCGTTGATGCAACCCGCTGCTCTCCCGCGTACCTTGAACTTCGCGTGTCGATCTCGGCGGCACGCGCACTGGCCAAGGGCACAGCACCTCGTAGGAGCCGCCTGCTACAGGCACAGCACCTCGTAGGAGCCGCCTGCTACAGACACAGTACCTCGTAGGAGCCGCCTGCTACAGACACAGTACCTCGTAGGAGCCGCCTGATGCAGGCACAGCACCTCGTATTGTAACAGTCTAGTCTGTAGCACAGTCTCACGATATCACGAAGATACCCGATATAATATATATTATCCCCATTCCCCTCGTATAATTTTATAACGCCCCCAATTTTACTTTCCTCTGCCAATTCATTGTTGACCTGTTTCAGATGGCGTTTGGTTCAAGTACTACTCTTCTGTTCTCCAACATTAGTTTGCCATTACTGCAAAAACGCAACATGAAGAAACTCTTGTCTCGACTACTTGTTTGTGATTTTGAATAGCACACATAATCGTAAAGAATCCAGCATTTTCTTGTAGATTGGATAAACTATAAGTACTCATTTTTGTATTTATTATGATTATATTTTCTATTTCTAGTGTTAAAAGTGTAGGGATGTATTTTTTACTGGTATTTCTTTTTTAACTCTGTAAAGTTTGTAAAAAACCGTTATTAATAAAGTGTCATTTTTGTATCAGTCGTTTTCGTAAACATTTTTTTGGTGGATACACGTGTTAAAACTGTCGTATTTCGATTCGAGGTAAAGGTAAGGTTTGGTCTTACAATCTCCTAATAAAAAAGTTATTTGTAGCAATTAAGCTATTTGGAGGATTTCAAGGGTTTTGATTGGTGGTTGCCATGAATAAACAAAGCTATTTGACGAATAAGTAGTTATTGGGACATTTTAAGACTGGACCTACGTATATTCGTCTTCTATTGTCACCTGAAATGACAACACACACTTTACCGTCCATCATGGCCGCTCTGACGTCACGTGAATACTCCTTAAAGATAAAAACAATGCAATACTTTCCACCTATCGCAGACAAAGACGGTAGTTTAAATAGACAACTTTGCATATTACTGTTCCCGTCTTTTGAACCCTCTGGTTGTTTGTCGGTACCGGAAAGTGATCCGTTATACTTTACCATCAAACATTGAAGAGCTCTAATTGTCTCTTAGGTTGGAATTCATAGTCGGCCCCTACACCTAGGGGCGCCCATTGTTGCTATGGTAACAATTGTTTCCATGTTATTTCCCATAAACAAAACAAATCCATAGCAACAATGGGTGCCCCTAGGTGTAGGGGCCGACTATGAATTCCAACCTTAGTCATTTACCTATTTGTGAAATACGGAACATGTTTATTTTGGTATGGCGCTTGATTTTAATGGAGAGGTGTCAGACGTCAACAAACACTATGCTAATCGTAACGAGTTACTCATTGTTCATTGAGTAACGGATATACGCAATCACCTTCACCAGAGACAAGCTAAGCACTCTAGTGTGTACGCATTTGGAGGAAGATGCGTGGCGCATACGAAATCATATGGTTCAACTGTTTAATTTAAAATATATCAAGAGTATAATTAAAGACTTCTATTCTGTACACACAGTATTCTGAAGGAGGCCACGTCAGAGAGGACAAACAAACTCTCTCTCTCTCTAAGAAGGTCTCTTGAACTCTTCGTGTCTCTCTGGATGGACATACGGAGAGCTAAACACTTCAGTGCTACCAACAGAGTTTTGTGTTGAGTATAAAGAAACATTGGTCGAGGCACACATGAGATTTTAAAGGGCGTACTTCAATTTCAACTGCTCTATGTGTATAAGAGGGCAGATCTGATAGAAAGTATTTTTTCTTGTAACTTATAATGTGACGAGCTAAGTATAAATGACAGTTGAAAATGTACATCACTTTAAAAAAAAACGTTAACGGACCGTAATAACGTTGATGCAAGAGCTATGAATATTGTGAATGATTAAATGATTGACTAGTAATGATGATCAGCAGGGCATATCGAAACGAAGTATGACGTTGCATATACTTCTTTTTTATACGAAAGCGTTGACCGCAAGTGTAAGCATAGATCATTGTGGGAACAAGTCGCTGTCTGGGATGAGGTCTGGGTTCAAACCCCAGTTGAGGGTCCATTCACTATTGTATTATATATTATATATATTTTTTTATTATCTGATGAAACAACCATATTCAGAATTACCCTCACTTCTACATTATTCTTCTATGTTATAGTGGACCCAAGATTACTTTACACCTGCTTTCGTCACATCCGGGGCAGTCCCAGCCAATCAGTGAACCGCCCGAGACACACCTGCGCCAATACCGATCGCTGATTGGCTACGAACCAGTCGCCTGTGAAGAAAGCATGTGTAAGGTAGTCTTGGGACAACTATATTCACCAACACAAGTGGCATCGTGTCAGCTCTACAATATTTACGAAAATACGACAATATTAACAAGCAGTTGTCTAACACGTCGTCAAAACTATTTTAGTATTGAATATTTGTCCGTCTCCACTCTCTTCATTATTTTATGAGGAGTTTCGTAAAGTGAATGATATAAGAAATTCGTGATTGCCAATTGAAGAAGGCCAATAATATATTGGTATAAAACTCAATGCTCTTATGTTGGATGATATCAGATAAATTGAGATTTGATTGTAATTGTATGATTTTGTAAAAAACATAAGTAATGCTTCAACCTTTTTCTATACTTTTTTAAGGCTTAATACAATTTAACCATGTGTAGTCTAATTCAATAATTTTTATTTTTAGCGGACGTTTAAAGATACGGAAAACAAGTAAATATTATCGAGATGATTAACTTGGTTATATGTCCACTTTCCGTAATTGTTCTTTCTTCGGTTATAGTTTCAAGATGTGCATTTCAGCCCCCCTAACCCAGGCTTCATCCCTTGGTAGGCTTATACTCAAGCATAATAATTGCTTTGCCTGCAAACTATCGGCAACTATCAGTCAAGTTTGAGATTGAAAAGTTTGGTTTCGCTCTCGAGAACGAAAAGCGTGTACAAGATAAATATTGTCTCAGTGTTATAACTTCATCGCGCTCGCCTCAACGTTCCAGCTAGCGGAGCGGTGAGAGATGAGCACATAGGAAATAAAAACACTTCAGTACGTGACCTGTTCCCAGGGAGATGCAGCAAATTACCCGTTTTCGAAATTAACATACGAACAGTAAATAAAGTCTTACTTTGAAATCAATAAAGCGGATTAATAAGGTGAAAAAAAGTTATATGCAAATTGATTATCATCGCAAGAACTCGTGCTAACCAAGGCTACTTCACATTTTATGCCATGGTTCTTCAATGTATAAACATAAACTAGCCATTCATTGCATCTTCAACATCTAATTTGTGTGGCTTGTACGTCTTCTGGATTTATTCCAGCTTCAATTCGATTTGGGTGTTTTTCTTTATATCTATTTTTTTTTTTTTTTTTTTTTACTCTAAAATTGCTTTGAATATACTGGTTGATACATAATTGATTATGTTGGAGCAACTTTAGCAATATTGCTCATGTGATTATGATAACATGAACATTAGTAATAATGAAGTTGCATTTGTGGAGATTAAGCACGTAGATGCGTGTAGATGTCTTTAAAATATGCATTATTTACTTGAGGAATTACACATTGGTTTATAAATAGCTAGTATGGCTGTATAAGAAGGGAAACTGAACGAATGAACCTGTAAAAAGCAAATCTTTTCTTTTGATAATCAATGTTCGTGAAAGTGGCAGGCGTCAGTTTATGGCGAATAGGCGAGGGAATTTCCTCACCCTCTCCAACTCTCGCCTCCCTCTTCACCAATCAGACTTGATTCGGGTTCGCTCAGACTGCCGAGTGTTTACCGCGTAGAAGCCGAAATTATTTTCATGCATTCAAACAATAGCACCTCCTCCCTGGTTGAGTGGAGAAGCTGTTAATCAATACTAGGTCCTGGTCACTACTTCCTAAAGTTAGTTACCCTTCCATCGAAAGGCTGGCTGCAGCTTGTGGACTGAGTCGCTCAGAGGTTTACGCCCCAAACATTACTTTGTAGCACTGAATCTGCCAATATATACTAATACTAATACCCTAATAGTAACACTAACTAATTACTAATACTAATTTGTTATGATGCGATTACAAAATTTGTAAATAATATTATTAATAAAAATGATTGTTTTTGTTTATATGCAATATTGTGTTGCTGTTTGTAACGAAAAATTAGTAATATGTCTAGTAAAAAAAAAATAATAATAATAATAATAATAATTATAATAATTATAAAAAAATTATAAAAATAATAATTTAAAATATATTATAATATTATATTAATTTAACAGTGCAGGTCAGACTAATCGGAGAATCATCGAGGTTCGTTCATACAATATACACGAAGAAAGAAATATGTCCATACACAAAGATATAATTTACACGTTTTTAAACTAAGTCCAAATATAATCTGTGAACGACATTAAAAAATTCACTCATTTTATCGTTTTATGAAAGCCTAAATAACTATTTAATTAATCGAGTCGAAGTGGGTGATTTTTTGAACCGACATTATATTGTTTTATTAATGTTTTACTAAATGCTTTTAATGAAGTGTGACTTTAATGTTTATTTTGTATTAAATGTGAACGTAATGTGACGTAATCAGTGTTGTATACAATCTACAATGTATGAATGAATAATAAAATGAAATCTCTGGTTGTTCTTGTCACTGGTGTTATGGGCGAGGTCCGACTTTATAATGAAGGCCATTCGAACACGCCAAGATCAGACAGGCCACCCGTCTTGCAGAAGCCACGCAATTCACTGTCACTGTTGACTATTGAGGCTCCCCACACTTCGTAAGGGCTTGTGAAGAGGTCTACCGTTGAGTGCATGAGTAATATAGGGTAGTATCGCATCGCAATCGGCAGTTTGTCTACCGCCTTATGATGCCCAACATACTTTAGTCGGGTAGTATAAGTTCGCCAAGCGACGCGATGACAGAGTTTTCGGCTGTCTTCGTACATCTTCGGTGAAGTAGCCGACCAATCAGGCTCCGTCATCGCGTCGCTTGGCGAACTTCTACTACACGACTTAAGTATTCTGGGCAGTAAAAGACGGTAGACAAACTGCCCATAGCGTGGGGCCTCTACCCTATGTTACTCACTGAACGGGTCTACTAGGCATATAAGGCCGTATCTCGACCTAGCCTGCAGAGCTTCGGATACCTGACGGTTATTGCTCTAAAATCCTTGAACATTGTTTAACAGTAAACCAAAATATGTTATCCCCTAGAAAATTTAATGCTTACTTTATTTTTAAATATGACAATAAATAATTACGTTATTCTTATCAATTAATTTAAATTTTGTAATGAGATGTTGCTGATGGAAATATTTATTGGAACAAAGTAACATTAATAAGAAAGAGAAGAAGAACGCGCATTACATTCTCACTAGGAGTTGACATACTTTGGTTTACATTTTGATAATTTTCAAGCAATTGAACGCAATTTCAACCAGAGAAATTTGGTGTTCCGCAGGTAAGGTCGAGGCACAGCCATAAGTACCGAGTTTCCATTTGACTTCGGGGGGATCTAACTATCTATATGGGAAATGAATCAGAGCCGAATCCCCAGATTCTTTCTGTGTTACGCTTATTTTAATTGAAGCCAACACTGTTTGTCAGGAGGGAAATCTGAAAAAGACCTCCAGAAACCGATTCCGCTAAACTTTTTGAGTAGAAGCAAGACACGGGTATCAAAATGTTCGTATGAAAGTCAGGAATCATCTCTACCCCGTGTGCATCTCGGCATTTGATGCGGGTGGCGGAGGGCGGGGGTCAAAGGTCACGCGCGCCGCGCTCCATTATTTTGGTTATATCTCCCGAACCAATAAACATACGTAGTTCCAGTTTTCGAAATTAAATACCTCATAAACCGGCTAATTGATAACTGGTAACTGACTTGCCCTCTGACGTCACGAAGTCCCAGAGTTGGGACAAATCCGCTGACAGTTACGAATTCACGCGCATAACATACGACACCTATCTCGTTCTAGCTGCTATAATATTCATTTAAGGGTAAAACGTTTCAGCACGCGTATTTAGTGCACATATCAGTGGTCATTTAAACGATTATTTCAAAATTATAGACCAAGTAGTTAACTTGTTATAACCATTCACGCATCATAATATGTAAAAGTGAGCAAAGTGTGTTTGTTTTTCCAACTTCAATTGGCGAAAAACAAATGACCGAATTAGAACGAACGGTCCTTAAAGATACGCAGCAATAATGTGAGACAATAATTAAATAAACTTTCAAAATTATAGACCCAGTATTTGACTTGTTATAACAATTCACGAATCATAATATGTAAAAATGAGCAAAGTGTGTTTGTTTTTTCAACTTCAATTGGCAATAAACTAATGATCGGATTGGAACGAGAGGTCCTTAGGAATACGTGCCAATAATGTGAGACAATAATTAAATAAACTTTCTAGATAGAAAGTGCCTAGAACGAAAATTCATAGCATGCCCTAATTTGCAGGGTGCAGCAGTTGGGCCTCAAAAGCAGCGGTTTGGGCCATGAAACTACGCACCCTGCATATTAGTGCAAGCTATGTATTTTCGTTCAGAGCACTTTCTATCCAAAAAGTAATACAATAGTACTAACTTTACATCCCGGTTGAATCTTCATTGAATTATTACACGCGATGGTACCGCCTTACCAATAATTAATTACTATACAAAACACACAACATACAGTAACGCACGCAGTTATACAGTAGCGCACCAATTTTTTTTAGTACTTTTATGTACTAATTTATTTTTTTATGTATACTTATTTATAAACTAATTTATTACTAATGATTTATATTGTTGAACAAAAATAACATAAACTTAAACATTATTCGGGATTTACAACACGACAAATGGAAACTTAAAACACATGCAAGCTTTGATTTCTCTCAACAAAAGTTTGTGAGTTTATCATTCTTTACCTAACACATATAACGTAATTAAATCTTAACTTTAAATATGTCGTAGGTTTTCGCGGCCAAGTCTTCACTAAAACTTGCAATCGGAACGAAACGTCAGAACTTTAATTTCAATGGACTCACCGATACCTGAGATCCAAATTGCATTTCTATTGCTGGATATAGTTTCTTCATTTGTGTTCAATGTATAGTGTATGTAGTAGCAATTTGCAGTAATTGAAGTTTGAGTTTGAAAGCACATTGGATCCATTTGATTCGTATCTGTTTACAATTACAGTAGCACACAATGTATCCACTGGCTACAAGTTTCACACCTTATACAGTGCCTTGCACAGTACAGATGTGATGGAGATTATCTACATTACATACTACTGTCATTGCAAATCTGACGCGTTTGCGTGCAAGTTTTCTATACAATTTCATTTTTGCTATCATTACATTTCAGGCGATATTTGCAAGTCTGTACTATCAAAATATGACACACCAAGAAGGAAAATATTCCTTTTAGTCCGACTTACGAGCTACTTTCCGGACGGATCCACGCACAACACATCCGCACTTACCTCGTTCTAGCTGTTCTAACATTCATTTAAAGTGTTACCTATAGGAAAGCATAATAGTTCACGTATCAGTGGCCATTTTAAAGATTATTTCAAAAGTATAGACCCAGTAGTTTGTTATAACAATTTACGCATACTTGTACAATTGAGCAACGTGTCTACGTTTTCGCAACTTCAATTGGAGAAAAGCTAATTATCGGATACGAGAGGTTCTTAAAAATACGTACCAATAATGTGAGACAATAATGAAATAAACTTTTTGGATAGAAAGTGCTCTGAACGAAAATACATAGCTTGCACTAATATGCAAGGTGCGTAGTTTCATGGCCCAAACCGCTGCTTTTGAGGCCCAACTGCTGCACCCTGCAAATTAGGGCTTGCTATGAATTTTCGTTCTAGGCACTTTCTATCTAGAAAGTTTATTTAATTATTGTCTCACATTATTGGCACGTATTCCTAAGGACCTCTCGTTCCAATCCGATCATTAGTTTATTGCCAATTGAAGTTGAAAAAACAAACACACTTTGCTCATTTTTACATATTATGATTCGTGAATTGTTATAACAAGTCAAATACTGGGTCTATAATTTTGAAAGTTTATTTAATTATTGTCTCACATTATTGCTGCGTATCTTTAAGGACCTCTCGTTCTAATTCGGTCATTTGTTTTTCGCCAATTGAAGTTGGAAAAACAAACACACTTTGCTCACTTTTACATATTATGATGCGTGAATGGTTATAACAAGTTAACTACTTGGTCTATAATTTTGAAATAATCGTTTAAATGACCACTGATATGTGCACTAAATACGCGTTCTGAAACGTTTTACCCTTAAATGAATATTATAGCAGCTAGAACGAGATAGGTGTCGTATGTTATGCGCGTGAATTCGTAACTGTCAGCGGATTTGTCCCAACTCTGGGACTTCGTGACGTCATAGGGCAAGTCAGTTACCAGTTATCAATTAGCCGGTTTATGAGGTATTTAATTTCGAAAACTGGAACTACGTATGTTTATTGGTTCGGGAGATATAACCAAAATAATGGAGCGCGGCGCGCGTGACCTTTGACCCCCGCCCCCCGCCACCCGCATCAAATGCCGAGATGCACACGGGGTAGAGATGATTCCTGACTTTCATACGAACATTTTGATACCCGTGTCTTGCTTCTACTCAAAACGTTTAGCGGAATCATAGTGGTAGCGATTTCCCTCCTGACTATGTCGTTTAAAAGTTAATACAAAATTTAATCAAATCACGATGTGGTTTCAATTTTCACAAGTTCCCCAAAAACAAGAAAAGTACGGTAGGCGAGAAATGAATAAATTTCAGATGAAGCCAAATCAGTAATTGAGGTGCTTCGCTGTAGCTGTTTGGCTTCATATTATATAGATAATAGTTTGATTAGGTTTAAAGTTTAAATGATGGTCAATTCCTTGATGGAGCAGCAGTCGGAACTCGGAAGCATTGAAAGTGCTATTGGGATTTGTTTCTGACAAAAGTCTTATAGAGACCCGTGCGTGTTTCACGAATGATTATAAAAGCAAAGTAATAGTGATTTAAAACTTGTCGTAGGCTTTCGCGGCCGGAGTCATTATTAAAACTTGGCTGTCGGGTTTCGCCGCGTCCATGGATAAAAAAGTCCTGACGTTTCGGGCCGATTGCACGGTCCATCTTCAGAGGAATAAAAACTCTAGAAGAGTACACACACGGAACAAACCTACTCAATCCAGCCCGTCCGTGTGTGTAAACCCGACAGCCAAGTTTTAATAATAGTGATTTATTTAAGTGATTCTAAACCCGAGATAACCCAACTTGAATCACCGTAAATCATGGAAACGAATGTTAGTTGGCTGATCAAAGGGAAATTTATGTTTTAATTAATTTTTAATTAATACATTTTTTAATTTTCTAATTAATTACTAACCATGGTTTTATATGCAAAATATACGAAATTTGTTTATATTTATTTGTAAAATAAGGCTAAAGTTTGCAATCTATCTCATAGAAAATATTTTTGTAATTGACGCAATGGTCGTGCCTGATACAATATGTCACCACACTACCTACAACAATCATGGCCCTATTGTACTTTACCCGCGTGCATATCCTATAATAACGCCACTTTTTGCACACCCCTGCCCGTGCACATCCAGCTCGTTCACTCGGCGTGTTCACCCCTGTCTTGTACACGAAGTGGCCTGCATGGCTTAATACACTCGTTGTTTTGAAACGTTTCACCGAGTAATGCAGTAATTACTATTCAATGCGCACTCCCCAAAGAAGGTCAATGCGCAAGCGCACAAGACAATAATAATTACGGCCGTGACAATTTGGACATCGACGAGATCTACTTAGAAATGACGTTTTTAAAAGCTTCCGCGTTTTGCAACAGATGTTTGAGTTGGCGCTATTTACATATGACATATCCTAACACAACACGCACACAAGCCACTATACTTCACGGCCATGACTGCTTTCTAAGGAGTCCGTTTTCAGGGGCTTTCTCCAGCTTTACGTCTGTGCTCAACAATAAATAAAATTAAATTAAAAAGTAATTCACATTTAGAGTCCCCCCACTCAGTAACGAAACTGATTTTCAGTGGGGGACTTTAATCTAAAGCGACTAAACCAACCCTGTAGGCTCCAAACACCATCGACGAGTGAGCGATAACCAATCAAAGATCTATATTTCAAATATGAAACACATGAATCAGTAATTGGACAGTGCAAACGCCTGCGGACAGATGTCAATATAATATTAATATTAATACAAATTTACTAATTTAATATTGTGTTCGACGGAAGTAATAGGCACTATATTTATGAATGATAAATATAATTAATAAATATTAATTAATATATGGATGAACCAGGTCAGAGTTTTCCCGTAAATAGCGCGATCCAAGATCATCCAAGATCATTTAGATTATCCTAGTTGCATGAACGAATGTCCAACTAGCAAAATCTATAAAGTGGATAATATTCCGACTGGCCAACGACTCCGTATCAAATTTTGAACATTATTATATGATTTGATTTGATTTGACTTAGGTGGCACTGAATAATTACACCAATATAATTGTAGTTATTTCATTTTGGTGTAGTTGGTACAGTTATACAGTGGTACAGAGGGTACAATGGGTCACGTTGGTACAGTCGTTAAAGTTGGTTCAGTGTGGTACAATTAACCATCCATGTACAGTGAGTGGTACATGGTTACAGTTCGTTAAGTTGGTACAGTGCGTACAGTGGTACATGCGTACAGTTGGTACAGTTGGAAGTGAGAAAGCAGAGTACAAATTAGTAATTCTTAAATATGTGGCTCGCGTGTTTTTTAACCGTTCTCACCTCAAACGTGTAATACATTCCACCTAACATTAAAATGTCAGTATATGTAAATATTAATATTTTGTTTTCATACAACATAAAACATCCCCTTCCACACGGACCACCAGTTGAGAAACACTGGCCAAACCGTTAATTGCACGCAAGCTTGGAAGTGTTGTTTTGGCAGAAAACAAGACAGTCTTTCACTGTTTAACTGCGAGGTCAACGCATTTAAAGACCCATGCACCACAATCAAAATGTAAAACAATTTTACAAAAACAGAACATGCGAAACTTCCGATCGTTAAGACTTTTCGTTAATTATTTCTGGGCAATAGAGTGCAGACCTGAAGTAATTGTTTTGTACACAAGTTCTGTAGGCGTTCTTTTATTGTACCATCTTTTTAGAACTTGGAGGACAATTATATCGGTATACAGTCATTCACATAAAGTAAATGTCAACCACAACAATCGTTAAATATACCACAGGTTTCACAATGCGTCTAATATTAATTGCAGCAATTGTTTTTAATAACATGTATTCGATATATGGAATAAGAAGGTCGCAATAGCAATCTCCTGTAATTCTATTCAACTCTGCCGCCAAGGAAACCATCTTATAAATATTGTAAGAGATTGATTGACCTTGGGAGTCCGTGCTGTGAACATTACTGCTCATTATTTCAGGTTCCGGATGTCAGGGGGCAAACACCGCCACACTTTGGGCTCGCCTGCAGGGCTGGCATTAGCGGCCGCCCCCTAATGGACTCGCTGACTTTTTGTACGCGATAGAATCTTTTAATGACTGGAATTGTAACAGCAAATCTGCTAAAAAGTAATACAAATTAAAGCAAATATCTTTTTGGTGTGAGCTAATGGAAATATTCGAGTGATCTGTTGGGTGGGGTATCTTTAGATGAAATGTTAAAATGTCAATAATATATCGAAAGCGTTTCATATGCTGTAGCTATACGTGTGTATATATTTATATATTTTCTTACGTCATCCTTGGGAATATTTTAATGTCAAAAACAACTGAATGCTTCGTTTACAACTTTATAGTTTATTTTAATTTTTAATTTAAATTGCTAATTAGTTAAAAATGTTAATTCTAGTGCATTTGTAAATATGTTTAAAGCATTAAAAAATACATAATATGTGATCACTATCTCTTTGAACTAAAATATGCACTATTTCAGACGTCGAATTCTTCCTGAGGGAAGAAAAACGCCTTCTCCCCACTACTTTAATCAAAATTTACCTTACGCATTTGTTTTGTATGATTTGCGTTTTCCTTTATAGTTTTAACATCAATTACTCTATAAACTTGATAAGGGTGACGAGACGAAAACTGACATTTCATTAATATGTATTCTAGGGTTAGCGACAGAAGTAAATCCCTAGCAAGGAGTTTAGACCGTACGGTTTCCACGTGTAAGGGTGAACAAAAAGGGGTCAGAATAAGGGCGACTTCGTCTCCCCGTGAACTAATATTGAGCTCTGAGAGCCGCCGTGGCCGTACGTCGCTCTTCATTTAATAATTATGGCACGCGCAATCTGCTGACACGCAGCACGCATCTTCACGGGGACAGCACAGCTCTGCGTTTATTTGTTTCTCTTCTCTCTTCCCTCTTATTAATTTATTTCCCTTGCTTCCGGGCGCTTGATCTTGTACAAGGCGGTGACAGGTTGTTAGCCGTAATAAATTGACTTTCCTTTTCTTGAAAATTTGACTTTAAACCTAAAAGCATAATGATCATCCTAAATGAAATATAGAGAACAGCCAGCGTATTCTGGAAATTATAAATAATGTTCCTTAATTAATGATCAATTAGTAATTGGATTATAGAGTATATAAATAACTGTCCTATGAGACTTGCGTTATAAGTAAATACATAACCAATCTGAAAACTGTGCCTAGATCGATTCATCTGCAATGGTGATGACGTATAACATATATCACACTCTTCTGCGATATTCCGTCTAACGTAGCACGGT